>JAZGTJ010013470.1:0-10174 GCA_036877575.1 Botia almorhae
GAATTAATCAGTGGACGGGGGGACAGCTCAATAGGTTTTGGAACAGTGGCTATATTTCTCTCAGGGAAAGGCAGATTGTTCCTCTGCGTGTTGTTAAAGCTGAAATATTAACTTGTGAATGTTCTCAGAGATGTGCATCTTGTCTCCATCACCTGGAAGTAGGTCACAGTGCACACAGGCAGTCACACATCAGCTTACAGTCAAGTACACACAGATGTATGAAAACGCATCATGTTAAAACCAGCACACACCCTTGAGAGACACCCTGTTCTGGCCTCAGACAGAAGCCACTGGTGTGTTTAGTGGTCCGTTTTCAGGGTCCGACTGATCAGAGATCAGCTGTCAGAGATGTTTTAGTATGGTGTAGAGAGACTGATCTGAAAAAGTGACATTTGGATTGTAGAGTTGCTCTGTTCTGACTGATCTCAGATCATATGTAACTTGTCAGACATGCTTGTACTGTCAAGGTTTATTCCGAGATTTACCGATCTGAATCAGGTATAAGCTTTCAGAGAAGCTTTGCTGCAGTTTTATTTAAAACAGACTGTATTGAGATCAGGTCTGAGTGGTTTTACACACAAAAATGATCACAGTAAAGTTTGTAGCAGGCCTGGCTGATTTGAGATCAGGTGTAAGTTAGCAGAGACGCTTTTATGAAACATTTTTCATAAAAACTGATTCATTAGATCTATACTGCAGAATTTGAATGAAGGCGGGCTGATCTGATGTCAGGTTAGCTGTATATGCTCTGTTCTTTTTTCTCTTCATCCTTCTGAAGGTATGTTTAGTTCTCTGTGTCTCTGTGGTTCTGCGGAGAGAATCACCTTCAGACAGATGAGACCAATAAGCGCAGCATCTTACCCAGCCGAGATTTATTCGATTTTCTCTGAATGACAGAGAGGCACTTCCCCACACATTACTGTAGCTGTATGTAACAGCACAGCTGCAGTTAGACACGCGGACTGGATGAAAGTCAGTAGGTTCGACTGCTACATTGGGGGTGGTTAGGTTTCCAGGTCACTGGTGCATGATTGAGGAGGGATGTACTATTCGGACAACCTGAAAATGACACATCACTCACATGACACACATACAAACGTGACAAAAGTAACACCAGTCATTCATAAAAAAATGTTCCTGCTTTGTTTAAAAATACCTGATTGGTGCTCTAAAGATTTGTGTGTAGATTTAGTTTTTATATTATCTAGAAATGAGAAGAAAAAGAGAATAATGGTATTTTATTTTACAGCCACAGAAAAGAAGCCTATTTTTTCTCAGTGCTATGCAATACGACACCATTTCTAGTAATGTAATGCAAAATAATAATAGTTTTAATGACATACACGTCTGTACATTATGGTACATTATGGAAGGTAATTGATGTTGATTTCTAATTAAAAATGGTCACCCTGGCAAGGGTGAGTGTCATGAGCTGTGCTTGTCATGAAAAAATAATGTAACATGAACAAATGTAACGTACAAATATAGCATGTAAAAATATGGGCTTTTAAAAGTAGATTTCATTTTCTGAACAGAGACATTCTTTTGTTTTTGTGGTGAAATGTGACCCAGATATTTCTTCATGAGATTCACTCTTTATGGAACATCAGAATTCTGAATCGGTGTAGAAGATCAGAAGAGAGAACATCATTCACATGCGCGTATAACTGAGAGATATAACTGGGGCAATCAGCATGTGTTCAGCATGATCACACACACACACACACACACGCTAGAGACATTTCAGAATTCTGTTGAAAAGCATTTCTGTCGAGTCTTTACAAGATGAGAGCGGTAATTTGCGGAGATGCTGTAATTTGTTTCCGTTGTGATTATAAAAATGTTACGTTGCTAAAATTATTACTGTTTATTGCATCAGAGCTGTTATTAAGTTCTGATTTTACTGCACGGAATATTGATTCAATTAAAATGTTTATAGTACTGCTAATGCAGTCACCGTGGCAACCCAACATCATCTAGGAATGTGTCAAGGTGCACTAATGCTTCCATGCCCCTCAGGTGCTACCAACACACACACACACACACACACACACACACAGAAAGAAGGTTCTTAAACCTTTCCACACATGAAAGCAGGACCTGCTAATGCACTGCTAATGCTAATTCCCCCAGGACACACCCACCCAACCAACCCTCAGCCAATCACATGAAAGACCAAAGAGCCCATCTGGTTTCTCTAGTCTTGTTTCTCTTATTCTTCAGTCATCCAGCATCTTTCTGATTCACAAAACTCAGTTTTTCCTTGTGTGTGTACATGGGCAGTAACAGACTCTTGTCTTCATGGCCATTGTTTTAGATCTGATGGATTTTTGCAAAACAGCACTGTGGCAGACTGGTACACATATGATACATGATACAGTGTCAGATGGTAATAACATGGTTCTTTGTGATTACTTTCCATGTACCATTCAGTTCCTGGCAAAAAACAGATGGTATTACCATGGTACTGGTAATACCAAGTACCTGGTACATACATACAGCATTCAGCACATCCTTTACCCAAAACCATCCCCCCTCAGACCCCCTCCCACCCTCCCTCTCATCTCCAGCACATCACAAATCTCTCCTCATCTCCATTAACACGCACATCTGTGCTCTTATGCTCTTCATCGTTCCGGCTCTCTTTGTTCATACTTCTTCCTGTGGCTTCCATCCAAACATTCATGTCATCCCTCAAACATTACAGTGCAGCAGTTTGACAGTGACTGTTACGGTCAGGTTTTTAAAATCCCAAATTATAATTAGAAAACATGAACATTCATGGTATTGGTGACTAACTACAGATAAATGACAGAGGGACATCTAGGAAATACTTAATCATTAAAATGAAGCAGTTTTTGCATGTGTGTGTTGTTTTAAAGAAACATAGAACAAGCACACGAGAAACATTTTAAAAAGAGGTTCCGTAGATTTAATGAATTGTTAAAATGTATAATAAGTATTTGATGTTCTGGTTGTCAGACATGGTGTACCATGAGCATAATGATTGTAATGAACTAAACCTGTGGTTACTGTGTGGACTTATTTCATACAAAATAACCATGGGAGCAGTTATACACAAAGAAAAGGTCTTATTAAGGTCTTATTAAGGTCTTATTGGGAAAAGATATTTTCTTTTCTATGGAATATTTTTTTAGAGGTCTGTAGTTAACCATCATTTGTTGAATTATGCTCAAATGCGTCCTCGATTTTATACCCCTTTCTCTCTTTCTATGAGGAACCCTTAGACCTTTAAAGCATGCCTTGTTGACTTCACACACTGTGGATGTTCTTCAGAGGAGGCCAGGTCCTTTTGGAATGGCAGTGTGTGTTAAACAGACAATATGATCTCAGAAAGTAAGTCAGTTAAAACAATATGTATGACAAAAAAGGACCCATGGTTGACGGGCCCCTTTATGTGCTTCTGTTGTGTGCGGTTCTGGTCCAAATGTCTGATGCGGATGTAGTCATTAAGTCTCCAGTAACCAGTAAGACAAGGTTGAGATCATGATGGTGTGTGTGATATGTTACGCTTTAGACATTGTAGTTCATTTTACCAGTTTAGGTCATGAGACGAAACTTTTTGGACATCGGGTCCTCGGGTGCCCTCAGGGGCCAAACCCTCAATCAGTACAACAGAGGAACACATAGCATGGGATGTCATCTTAAGCATGAGAAGTTAAAGAAAAATGTCTGTCAGATGAAGACCACCCCCCTCCCTCATGCATTGTTGTCGTAACCCTCCGGTTTCTGAGAGAGAGAGAGAACAGAGAGTCTGTCCTCGCCAAACTCTTTCATCCTTTACCTTCACCTGTTTAATGAGCGTCACTGTCAGACGTCTTTGAAGAGCAGAAAGAGATCAAAGACAACGAGGATCCGAAGCACTTATTCTTCCCTTTATATGCTAAAGTTGAATCCGTTTATTCATTTATTTTGCAGTATTTTTTTACTATGGAGGAGATATCTCAACAGAAACGTCTTTATTGTTGTTGCTGTGCAAGGATTTTACTGTTAAATGCCCGAATATGTTTGAAGTCATGCTTAAACTCCTCTTCCGCATCTCTTCAGTTTTTCTCTAGTGGCTTCTTGTTTTTCCCAGACATTCTTTCCTCAGAACGATGACGCACAGCCAAATGGGTCCGCTGCATTTTATCTCATTTTAAAAATATCCAGTCGCAGTATTCCTGCGCACTGTTCTACCCCAAACCTCAGGAGACACAGTTAAAGAGGAAGACTACTGGCACAGCCGAGAACTATAATTACATCACTGACACTGCAGCTGTGCGACTCCTTTGGCTTCTTTTGGCACTTTAAGTTTTTCTGTGTTGTCCAGGGTTCAAAGCTATGCCCAAAGGTTTAGTGTGCTATGAGAATACTGTATATGGGTAATAATCGTACAGATTTACTGTAAATAAGTTGTCCAGTCTTTTGTCAGTGCTGTGGCCTATTGAGCTGTTGTGCTCGTGTGGGCAATGCAGGGTTGAATCTGGCTTGCAACATTTCCCACTTCCACTCCTTGTTGTTTCCAGTCCACTCGCTGCTCTCCTCTGAATAAAAACTGGCAAACGGCTGATGTTTGTACAGTTTTGTACAGTACCAGTCAAAAGTTTAAAAACGTTGATCCTAAAAATATTTTAATCTGAAGCAAAATAAAGTTGTGCCAACATATTAACTCCTGTCATTAGAAAATTACAATTTAATTATTTTTTTCAATGGATGATTTGGAATAAACGAAGATAAGGATAAATGAGAATATATGAGAATTCCTTCAATATGGTTTAAAAAGCATCTCAATGTGACTGTTTAAGAAACTGGGTAATAAAATGTCAAGAAAGTATTTTTGTAAATGTTAGGCAAAGGGTGACTACATTAAAGATGCTAGAATATAACCTGCTTTATTTATTTTGAATTATCTTTAGTCCCAAAGTTGCATTTGTTATTTAATAGTTTTATGAGTTACTATGATTCTGAAGTGTGTAAACAAAATGAATAAAGTGTGAGGAAGGCTTCTAAACTTTTGGCTGTTACTGGAGGAGTTATTCAAAGACAGTCACTGCTCACTTATCTGGCTTTAATTTACACGTTATCAGTCGTCCATCAGACTGAGATAAAACTAATCCGTGGGTTTAAGGCATTAACACACTTGTGTATGCGTGTGTCACACGACATGTCGTCACACAATCAGGTCAAAGCATTTCTCCATACGGTTAGCACACAAAGACCTTCACCACAGAACACAATGGCAGATAAGAGCTAATCTGACATACTGACATATGCTACCCACGTTCAATCGGCCTGTGACATCACAGACTGTAGGACTGAGTGTTGTAATAGGTGTAATGGGTGCCACAGCTACAGAGGAAGAATCCTACTTGTAGCTTGTTTTACAGGGTTTCTAGTTGATCCAAACTGGGTCTTTAGGGTCTGTACTTTTAGCTGTTCTGAATGGTTGTTAAGCTGTACTACCAATTGATGGGGCAGAGATCAGGCTGGTCAGAGTTGGTAATACACGCTGAACCAACAATAAACCAACATGACCCAAAAACCAATCTGACCACCATATGACCTGTTTTTCCTCGAGCAGGGGATGGGTACATTTACTAGTAACATGGCTCCCGTGAGATACAGACTTCTCAGACTTCTTGCAGGTGCAGATATCATGCAAGTCTGAACATATCTCATGTTTAGATGCAACAGATGCATCCTGGGTAAGATGCATTTTGCCACACTGGTGCTGCATTATTTTATAAATACGCCCATTTAAGTCTCATCACCAGCTGTAGTTTCTGCAGCATCTGCGAGAGTTTCATAAAGAACAAGTAAAACAGTGATTTTCCTGTCTTATGTAATCTGAATGAGCTTTGGATGGAGAGATGATAGGGTGAGAACAAATCCATGGAAGAAAGGGAGAGGTAGAAGGTACTGCAGCAGATGTATCGCGTGTGGCTCCTGAGAGGAGCACGAGGACCATTGCATAACCACACACACACTTACAAGACACGAGAGCCTCAGGCACACAGCGACACGCACTGTACAGATTACAAACACACAGAATGCTTTGCAACAATCGTATGAGATGATGAAATGTGTTTTTACTCACTAGCAAGTAGATTTTGGTTTGTCTTTCTGTTGGTGAATTGAAGTTAAAGTGAGCTGGGTCAGGTCCGGTCCTGGTTCTTTGTTCTGTTCTGATCGGTTTGTAGGTGCATCTCCTAAAAAATACTTAGGTAACATTTTACATTAAAGAATTTACCAGAAGAATTCATTTGCTTAAAAAAAGACCTGCTTTTGGATCGTAGGGATTCATGACAGCTAGACTTCATGGAACTAGATTTGAGACAGCTGAGATTATACAACAGAACCGGAAATCAAATGATCAGTCTGATGTGATGTCTTGTTGTTGTTTGTCATGGTCACAGCATTATCAAACCCTTTTTAAAATACAAGACGAAATGTTAGTTTTAGGTACTTCTTAAGAATTACTGCCTAGTATCTACCCCAGTCAAGGATGGGGGAGTGCTCTGGGTTAGGGCCAAATTCCGAGCTTGGAGCCCTTCCCCCGGACAGCACAGCAAATATGCATTTATGATAACTTCCGATTACAGGTTAGTGCGGACCTGTGAAAAATGAATGAAATCAGCATAGACTAAAGTCAGCACAACAAATACTGCATGAAGTATTTACTGTTTAAAAAATTATTTTTTCACATTTTTAGTATGAAGATGTGATTTGATTAAAGAATGTGATACATGCTTGTCAAGAAAATAATGTCATAAATGCAAAATCTTTCCATAACAGGCTGTATGTTCTTTAAGCGTGATAAAACTGGGTATTTCTTTCATTTTTGGGATAAATTATAACCCAGAAATGTTCCTGAGATTCACCTTGATATACAAAGAACATCTCTCCTTTATGTCTCTCTCTCTTTCTCTCTTTTCGTCACGCATCCAGATACTTAAAAAAACAATACAGTCAGCTCTCTCTCCTCCCTCTCTCTCCCTTCCTCCCTCCTTTTCTCCTCCCACTCTGTCTCCTCTGTGTGAGTGTGTGCTTGAGATCAGATGTTAAGAGGAGCAGGGGAGCGATGCAGACAGCGGAGGGGAGTGTTAGTTTAACATTCACTGTACGATCTATAAGAGAATGATTAAGCTTGAGGAGAAGCACGAAAATGGAAACCATTTTACACTTCTGATTTCTCGCTGTTGGTTTCGTATTATTTTTTAATCAAGAGCATTTGATGCAGGGAATTGAGTTTTATCTTGTCCGAGTCAACACACAAGAAAAAACGGTATTTTTATTTATACTTGGAGGAATTTGAAAAGTTTGTTTGCGCGCTTGGGAAGCTTTCTACCGGTGGTCCGGGGGTCAGTACCGCCCCTGTGTCTTCTCTGTGCACGGGTTCGAGAGATACACAGTCAGGATGACAGAGATCGTGGTCACGGACTGTAATCTGAACTCGGTGTGCGAGCGCGTGGAGCAGCACTGCTGTGTGGATGATCCTTCAGCCATCAAAAGACACAGCAACACGGGTGCCAGGCTGTGGGGTCGCGTGCGCAGTAAACTGCTCCGACAAAAGGTCACCCTCTCTTTTATTTTCTCTCTCCATCTGTTTCTACCTTCTGGTCTCAAGATAAAGTAGATCGGTGGTATTGTGTGTCTGTGGTGGATCAGTGAGTGTTTTTCATAAACTCATGGGTTTGGAAGGAAAATCAGACTTGAATATTTCAAACTAAATGCTAATTGGGGACCATGGAGACATTTAAACAGAAGTTGTTTCTGTATAAATGTCGTATTTAACTCATTTAACATTTAACTCAAGTTTCTTATTAATAGTCCTTTGCAGATTTATGTTAAACAATTAAATAATGGGAAACGTGTTTTTTATGTTTGTACACAAACATAGAAAACATACGTATAAACATATGGCTGCAGTAGTGTGTGTGTGTGTGTGTATTTGTGTGTGTGTGTGTGTGTTTGCTGGCTGTAGTTAGAGGTTAATTAACACTTTAACCTGCTGTCCTGACATCCTGTGGCAATCATCTATGGATAAAGATCAATTAATCACACACACACACACACACACACTCTACATACTACTGCAACATACTGCTATTTCTGATCTAGGTTTTTGCTGTGATGAGATGAGTGTCCTGAAAATTTTCATGTAATTTTGGAGGTCTGCAGCTGTGTGTGTGTGTGTGTGCGCACTAAAGTGAACTGGCGAAATCTAGGTCTCTCCACGTGGGGTATCTGCCCCGCCGGCGCACTGAGCAGTAATTTATGTGTGTAGTATTTCTGGCGGCTAGAACCAAGCATTTATGTCTCTGCTTCAGTCCTGCGTTTGCTCTGCTCTGTTCGCCCGGGTCAATACTCTCCTGAGCCACTGACCCAGGTTTGACCATAAGAGACACATAACCACTCTGCTTTACTGTACTGATCTGATCCTGGACCTGTAACATCCATCACCGTCACTCTATGAAAATGGGTACAGCGGGTTTCTCAACCAGTACGTGTGAACAAGATGTATTATTCATGAGATGAAGAATATGGTGCTAATCTCAGGAGATGAGCCCATCTTGTCCTGTAACTACTTTCTGTGCAGCCTCTACTGGAGCCTCTGGTCATAACATATTAATAAGTGAACCGCAGATGAACCCTGTTCCTCTTTAAAGGCCTTTAAATGCCAGACATATGCGAACGGCTGCTTTTATTCCCCACATAAATCTTGTGCTGCCAATGCGAGGGCACCAGACCCCTGTGGAGGGTCTACTGAACCCCCACAAGCTGTGAACAAGGCCCTGCTGACTGGGCTAATGAAGTGGAGCTGATAAGAGATACAAACGCTGGACCTGCTTAGACAAAGCTGGATCTCTTTCTCTTACCAAATAGGCCTGTGATAACAGTGGTTTTATGGTATGCTGTGATGCAGTCAGACAGTATTCATATCATAATGAGTGAGTAGCAACTCTGTAGCAAATTTATTGTTAATGATGTTCATGACAATATTTATGCGTCAGCAAATCATTAGCATTTACTGTCTGATGAAGTTGCATTTACTGGAAGAGGCCCAGGGTCAGCCCGGCCCCAGTCTGTGACATCAGCACACAAACATCAGTCTGACTCGCACTCCATCTCTAAATACAACAATAACTGCGGCTTTTTCCCACACCACTGTTTCCTGTACATGCCAAGACTTCCAGAGTACAAGCGGCCTCGTGCTATACAGAGATATAGAATAACAGTGTGTGCCTGGCTGTATTCCTAGCCTTAATTTTACAACACAGCCATGTGTTGCTTTTAATGAATAAGATTGTCAGTACATTATGAAGCACAGTGTGATGTTTTATAGCCTTGTGTTGCTACTGTTGTATGTGTATGCTTGTACCAGAGTGAGTGCTTTTAGAGGATAAACAAATAAAACTAAATAAATACAAATAAATAAAGTTCTGGCTGCTTACGGAGTCACGTTATATCTTGAGAAATGCATAAGAGCTCAGCAGCTTTATTATGTAATACCAAACCTCTTTATGTCTTCAGCCAATCATCTGGACACAAACTGTACAATTCACTTTGAATTCACATTCACTGTATGTGTATCTGTATGTTAGAAAAGACAAAGGGGTGGTTCTACTTGAGCAAGCGCTCTCTTTTTTTTCAGAAATGGTGTCAGAGGGAACTGGCTGTGACTGTGTGTCCGCACATATTACCTGCATTATCTGTTCCATGTTTTAAACAGATTCTCTGTCCGTGTGTGAGAGAGCAATGCGATTGGCCATTGAGGCCAGAGTAACAGTTGCTAAACCGTGTGCAGTATGTCCGTCAGCAGCTGTAATCAGGACCAAACCCTGTGTGTGTGTGTGTGTGTGTGTGTGCGTGCGTGTGTTTACACTGATGTGTTACATATATCTCTTATCAGGATAGTTGGGCTTTATATTTATCTACACAATAAAGCAATAAGGTCTGTGCCACGTGTATCAACTGTATTTACTACAAATGAAGTAATATCATGTTCTTCCTTCTTCCTTCCTTGTTCTTCCTTACGTTTGTTTTCTGAAAGTCTCTGTATAGAATCTGCTCACCGTTTAGTGCTTGACTCTGGAGAGTGCTGAGAGAGTCTGCCAGAGAACACTGTGTTCCGCTTCATTCAGCAGTAGACTGGCAGAACAGAGGGGTG
>JAZGTJ010013471.1:0-14938 GCA_036877575.1 Botia almorhae
TGATTCAGAATGCTGCAGCATGTCTGGTCTTCAATTAACCAAAGAGCCCATGTCACACCCCTCCTGACCTCACTCCACTGGCTACCTGTAGCCACCGCTATGCCGCTAAAAACATCACAAACTTCAAAAAACAATTTAAAACACACCTGTTTCGCAGACACCTGACTAACCCTAATGCTTTGATACTCTTTCCTACAAAAACAAACTTCAGTTCATCTTGTCTCTAGTAGCAGAATACAATATTAGCTTGTAAATGAAGCTTGGGGAATTGGCCTGTTGGTTCTTAAGGCAAAATTTTTAATGCTCTCTATGTCGCTTTGGATAAAAGCGTCTGCTAAATGAATAAATGTAAAAATGTAAATATCATCAATAGCTTTATTTGTACAGAAGACTGTACATTTTAAATTTAAATATCTGCTATAAGTTTGTTGGCACATTTTAGGCACACATTAAAACAGCTTAAAAATTGACACTATAAGTCACAACATTGAAATTTCATGGTGTCTTAGCCAGACGCTAGCTCCATAATGCAGTACAGTCCACTACTTGGTGCTTTAGGTCTAAATTGGAGGGTCTCTAAAACACTACAGGACTTTGGTTAAATGAAGGGAATCCTTCAAAAAGATTGACACTTTTGAGTGCTGTGGAGTCTACATAAACTTTCTTCACTGTAAAAAAGGTTTGTGACGGAGCTTAATTTAGTGCTTGATTGCTTAATTGCCTTTGTAATGGAAAATGTCCCCTATTACTAATGCACACTGCAGTGCAGACTAGCTTTTTACAAGTAAATGCAGATAAGTTATAGAAACAGCGCACATATAACATAACACACAGGAATAACTGACTCAAAACAACAATAGTTTCTTTTCTTTCATTATGACGGAAATTAAACATTGTTCCAATACTGCCCAAATCAAATTTAAGCAAACAACAAACTAGAATACTGCAACACGGCACATAATTACATCCTTATTTCTGAAGAATAAGTGATATCCTCCTCCACAAAATCTTCAAACAGCCAGCATGCCTCTTATTTGCTCAAAAAAAGAGAGAATAAAAAGAAAAAGAAGGAAGAGAAAGAAGTCTTTCCATTGGAACATGTTTTGTGGCAAGATTTTCTCCTCTCCACATCTGGCACCAATATCGTTTGGCATCTCTGGCAGTACTGTTCTTTGTTGAATTTCTGCCATGTTGAAATGACCCAACTCCATATGTTTTCTGCCATTAAAACCATCAGTTCTGAATTCCCTTTCCCTTGAAAATGTGAGTCTTATGAGAAAAATGAAAAAATTACTCACAGGCCTCACAACAGACTACTCTACAAAGGTAGACTTAACTACTCAGCTTCATCTAGAGGAGGAAACCTGTTCAACATTGAGTATGTCAGGAGGCTGTTGGGTAAATTTACCAGCATAAGTTCTTCAGCTGTCTCATTGTGCTGCAATGGCCATTTACAGGGACAATGTTGGTGACCAAACAACAATGCCCCGTTTAAAAGAAAGGGGCCAAGACAAACAACCTTTCATCAATGAGAAATATGCTTAAAAATGATAGTCTTATGTAAACACACACAAGTGTATGAAAGCAACTGCTTGATACAACTGGTGAAGAATGTGTTTGAGTCTTTGTGCATGAAATGAAAGGCCTGGGCTTCAAAGAGCTGCTTATTAAATGTGCCTTAAGATGAAATCAATACCAGATGTGACCAAACGACTGCAGTAAAAATTCCCTTGTTCGTTCGTTTTCTTTCTTTCTTTCTGTGCACCCTCCCCCATTCTCTTGGTTCTTGTCTTCACTCCAGCTCTTGTAAATAACTTACAGTAAATCATGCAGTCTTATAGCAAGTAACATGCCATGTCAACAACAAATCTTCAAACATCCTGTGAACACGTCAAACTCCCTTTTGATATTTCACGCCAACTCAAAATCAGGAAATACACAAACTTAAGTCTTAAATAGCCTCATCTAAAAGAGTGAAGGGTTTACCTGTAATTCCCTTTCTTCCGGAGTTGTTCCTTAAAGTGTCCGAGCGTGAGGCTGTGTGTTTTCATCATTCTGCGGTATGGGATCTCTTCCCCACAAAAGAAGTATGTGACCACAGTCTCTGAGCCCAAACTGCTGTGACATCCCGACACTTTTTTTGGATCCTTTGATCTGTAAAGACACAATGGTAATCAGCACAAACATAAAACACACGTCACAGCTGAGGCCTTACAAAAACAACTTACTTTACTTCCATAATGTGACATTTATAAGTGAAATTAAATAATCTGTGGGGTCAGACTTAATTTTATCCATCATAGTATACAATCATGTTCAGTGGGCTATGATTTGAATGGTTACAATAATTGTTCATCCATAAACAGAAATTCTCTTATGAAAATTTTTCTTTTTTTAGTTAAACACAAGTGTTTGTGGGTGCCTCCATCAGCCTATTATTCTCCACTTTTTATTATTATTTTCATGCCAGACGCATTTTAAAAAGTGGTCGCTACCCTTTGACAGCTGTTAGACTGACAGTTTTGCTATCTTTGCTCTGCATTTCAAATGACAGTTTCAAAAGACAGAGTCAGAGACCACAGAGACACTGAGGTCTCCAAAATAAACAGAAGGCTGAAAGGTGCATTACATGCGTTCATTTGTGTGCTGTGAGTTACTGACCAATACATTAGAGCATGCTGAGTGATGAATATGAGATAGACATACTCATCTGTTTGAAGTGCTAAACTGCCAGTCTGCACAGGTACTGGGTGACAGGTCTTGTCTCTCTGAAGGCCTGATGTTGAATGCCTGTGGGTGCCAATCCATAATCAATATATGCACAGTTCTCCAAAAAGGACATATCTACAGAATCTCGAAAGAGGCAGGGCACTAAAATCATACCTTTGTTTTGGGGGTTTGGAGACCTCCTCCAGCCGTCTACGTGCCTCTTCGAGCTGTGCCAGGGTATTGGGAGGGGGTAGAGGTGGCATGGCAGGGTCTTGGACAAAGGGGTGTGCAGGCTGGTGGGTGCGGAGATGTCCACTGCTTCCACCGCCCCCCCATGTGCGTGTGCGCGTGGAATCAAAACAGTGTGACTTCTTTGCGTTTTGAGTGCTGCAAAGATAAATAATTTGACACCAGTTTAGTATGCTGCAGAAAGACTTGTGGAAAATTGAGTGGTAACCCTCATTCTCTTAAAAATATTTTGCATCAAGGGGCAAGAGGGGCATTCGGCAAGTTCTTTGACTAAATCTTGAATTGCACACACATAAGAATTTGTGAAGAACAAATTGTCATACAGCTACTTCTAGAAAGGTACAGGGCAGACCTGTGGGGCTTGTTTTTGGTTTGTCTATCACTTTCCAGGATCCACTGCCACACGTTCTGAGAGCGGTCTGTGCTATCCGTGGGAAGCTGGAAAAGGCTGCTCTCCAACCCCTCTGTGTTTACCTCTTCTCCAGACTTACACAGACGCTTTGATAATGAGCTGGAATGCCTGCCAGCAGAACATAAAAGTACAATTTTACATTAAATAGAATTTATAGATATCAATGTGCCACATTTTTAAAAAACAAATAATTACAGAAACTAAAACAGAAACTAATATTTCTATTACAGCTTTGTTCCAGTTAACAAGTAAAATACATGCTTAAATAATAAACATTTCTCATTTTTATTATGAATGGAAGTGATTTGACTTGAAATAAGCAAAAACTAAAATAAAAATACTGAAATAAAAATAAATAAAACCCAAAAAGCAATATCAAAAATCAAAAGGTACTTCAAAATATTAATATATTAACAATATAACTAAAAAACAAAATAACTTGACAAGAAAACTAACTGAAATTTACCCCAAGGTCACTTCTGGGCTGCTGCACTGGTCCCTGCCGAGACTCCGGCTGCGGACATAGGGGGCGGAGCCACATTCAGACGCTCCATGACACAGACATTGGACTTGCTGGGCTGCCTCAGCTTCAATCTGCTCTTTATTTTTGGGTGCTAAGTGGTGATGGATGTGGTGGTGATGGATGTGCTTCATGGACTGTCTGGACATAATGGTCTTGGCAGGCAGGTATCCACTCATGGAACTGGACTGTGACCTGATGCCAGGACTTCCCCGAGGCAGGGGGCGCTGTTCAGGGGAGTGGGAGCGTGGGGAATGCCGAAACATGCCCGGAGACTGACAACCAGGGGTTTTAAGGACACGAGAGAGATGCTCGTCCAGGATAGCCTGAGGGTCCTCCTCACAGGAGCCAGAAGGAAGCAGAGGCAGGGAGTGGGATGCACTACTGCCGGACACCTCAGACTCATCCCGCTCCTCCTCCTTAAACACACAGAGGTACCACTTTACAATAAATCCCCTAAAATGTCTGGATTACTAACAGCTACTGTTAACATAGCATTTAAAAAATGACATCTAGTAACCACTAGTAATTAGATTTTGACTAAGAAAGGTCTCTGATTTTGGGACAACAAATAATTTTGCTCACTGTGGCTGCACATTGATGTTAGGCATACTAAAGCCTTTCAGTAAGGTTTTTGCCATGTTTAGGCTTTGTTTTAAAGCCACAGGTAACTAGCCAGATAAAATAAGGAGTGATTAGATCACAAAGTCTTTAGGATGCCTCCATATTCAGCACATGTGAGTGGATACCAGGTGTAAACTGGGTTCTAAACATTTCCTGGTATACCAACCTCCTGAATCTGTTGCAGTCTCTCCTCCAGAGAGCTCATGGTCTCCTGTTCCCGTTTCAGATGCTCCAGTCTGGCTATTAGCTGTGCTGCAAATGTGGCTGGCTCCACAGGAGTCATCTCCTTAGGCGGTCGCCGTGTCCTCTGCACAAACACAGAGAGAGTCAGATTAGTAAAAAGGCCAGACAAGAGAGGAGGGGCTGTTTTCAATAGCTGCCTTCCGCAAAGGTCCGCTGCCCACTCAGTCCACAAACACACCAACACACCACTGGCATGAGCTGTGGCAGGCATGAACAGTTGGTCACGCTTTAAGGAGCCTCGGCTTGTTCCCTCTGTAGTGCAACCAAGCCATCAGCCTGGCCTGTGAAGTCAGGCAGCTTCAAAGAGCCCTCGTGAAATATCAAACGCTCACCAGGGGCAGCAGGGACACTGGCTTTACATCTAGCAATAAAAGTCATGTATCGACAGGGGGAAATAAAAGAGTGTAAATCTACACACAGAAAACAAATGTTTAAGAAAGGACAAGTGCAGAAATAGTGACAGAGAAAGTGTGAAGTGACAGGAAGTGGAATTAAAAAAATGAAAGGATGAGCAGTCATAGATTTGTTTGACTTGCATATCAAGCTTTCTGTCCAAACTATCTCTCCAAACACATCAATCAACTGTTTCTTTCTTTCTACTTTTGGGGCAGGCATAAAGGAAGGGAGAAAGAGGGGGATGAATGGTTCTGCTAAAGGAATATAAAGGGTGCAGCTCAGCTGGAAGTTGTCACTTCCCTTGAAGTCAGAACCATTCATCTGCTGATCAAAGCACTCTTGGAGAGAGACAGTTGATTTTGGCACCCCGGGATAAAACCGACTCATTTAGCACGATGTGGTAGTTTATTAAGAGTCATTATGTGGAAACGAGCACAACAACATAACTAGCCACAACCTTAAAAGGGTAATTGTTCATTGAACATGATGCTGGAGATGTATGTGTAGTTGAAAACATGGCAACACTTACGGGAAATGGCGGTAGACACACTTGGCCATTCATCCTCATGTTTCGTTGCATCTCTCTTTGTAGATGTTTTTTACTGCCCAGCTTGTAGGGAGGGATGCCATCTCTATCAGGGCACACAGAAAACGAAGGTTATCAACTGAGCCAACATCAAATACTATGAAAATGCACAGATCTGTAGCACTTCTTTAGCACACTTAGTAGGGTACTAAAAACACACTCAATCCCATAGTACAACAGATCACGCTGCAATGTGTTTTCTTAAATGGATGCATGTTCCTAAACACCCACCTTCTTAATCATGCCCCTTATTTTTTCTAAAACCAGAGCATCTTTCATCTGACCAAAACCATCCTCCTTTCTGCTTTTTTAAAGCCAGGCCAGTTTCCCTTGCTCTGTTTTGACTCTGAAGTGTATGACCTAGCCCAAATGCAGTTTCCAGCATGTCTTTGAAAGCTCACAGTCATGCGCATAAAGCCGTCGCTCCAATCTTCATTTGGCAAGCACTCGGCAGTCAGCCTCTGATCTCACGCACATCAAAAGCCTGGTTTGTAAGATAAGGTAATGTTTGAAGTCGGCGCAGCGGCATTCCCTAGCGTCCAAGTAAATCCATAAATAAGATATAAGCAAAATTTCCCCCACTTCTCCTCCCAACCCTTGCTCCCCTCCCTTTTTTGGATTTTTTTTTCAGATTCTGAATTAGCTAATGCCTTTTAACTCAAATAAAAATGCAGCTATTCCAATCAAATTGGTCTCGAAACAAAGAGTGAAGCGCATGTTTTTCCACATTCCACACGGCACTTTAAAGTTACTTAAAAAAAAGGTTACAATTACCAAAAAACTATTGTTTTTAGGAAAGGGAACTCTAAAGTTAATTTTTTTTGTGTGCTAAAAACTTCTGAGAGAATGAATTAATGGTGTAACCTCTGGAATCTATGTTGTAACCTCTTGAGTATTACACTCAATTTTCTACTGTTAAAAGGAAACTTTCAACAGTCGAAAAAACCTTTTAACAAAAAAAATGTGCAACCCTGCTTGCAGCATTACCAAAATAATAATCTTTGCTTCAACCAATCCACTGTCCTGCGTCCAAGGTGTCACAGGCTGGCCCTGTTTTATGAGAATCTCCTATTCACTAGTGCAAGTAATTTTCAAAGCAGCCAGCCACCCTCTTATTCCTCTAAGCTCCCGAGGCCTAACAATGGGCTGAAAGCGATTCAGTTAAGCCTTTCATCCAGCATGCACTTTATTTCTCACTCTCTGCACTTAGCTATGCACTCGCACAATTGGCTCTGCCACAAACACAGAGGGGGAGGGCTGCTTTCGGGCGAAGGTAGGATTGAACGGGTGGTGTACGTGAGCAACTGGGGGATCCCAAACACCCTAATCCCAGGTGATCTGCTCTTGTGCTCAAGAAATGGCTAACCTTTCAAAAGCCTTGCTGACACCGGATCCCTCCATTCCAGCTTTGATGGGCTTGGCCCAAAACCTCCATCCAAGTCCTGATTCCTTTACTTGACTGCCAAGCACCTGAATGAGTGTCTCATAGACCATAGGGTGAGTTAACCCCTCTTTTAACTCAATAAAAAAGGGGGAACCAATAAATACTGACCGTTCTTTGGCAACTGTGTTGTGAAAAACAAAAAGAACGGCTTTTAAATCAAAGCTTTAATGCAAAAGAACATGAGCAGTGGAGAAAAAACTGGCCAGTGTCATTTCCTGTTGAGGAATTTGCAGGCATTAGCATCAATTAGGGGACAGAGGAAGTGCATTATGTGAGGGTTCTTCTCATTCTCAAAGCTCAGCCCTCATGACTCTAACAATGCATTGAAGACATCTCATAAATGCAACATTTAAATGCAAATGTAGCATCTGAGCAGTCTGTACCATCTCATTAACGACCACAAACAACCGAATACCTAAAAACATCCCCAGTGTCTACTAACTGCCTAAGAAAAGACTGACCAGCACACACCTGGTCTACAAGACTGGTCTACAGCACAGACCGAGCTTTTCAACATATGAACAGAGATTGATGCCACTTTGTCCATATTTCAAGAAATGAGCAAAGCATCCATCTAGACAAACCCTTTGGGCAATTTTGAATACTCCAACACTAAAATAGCCAAAAATGCTATCCAGTTCACTAGGTCTTAAAACAAACCAAATGAGACTGGGAAAATGTACACTGCCCTCCATAAGTTTGGAAACACCCCTGGCAAAGTGTGGTTTTGGACGATATCAGCATAAATCCTTATCATTTTTTGGTGCAAATACATTAAAGTACCTTGACATTATCATTGAAGACCAGCAAGAATAATTCAGCAAGAATATTCTTTCTGTCATGGAATGGCCTCCCCAATCACCCGACCTCAACCTGATTGAGCTACTATGGGACGAACTGGACCATGATGTAAGAAGTGTCCAACCAGTGGGAATCATCTTTGGGCAATCCTTCAGGAGGCTTGGAGTAATACTGTATATCAAGTCAATGTTTAAGTAAACTGACAGCTTGGATGCCCAGATTACGCAGAGCTGTAATAGCAGCTAATGGTGGATATTTTGATTAATCTAAAATTTAGATTGTTTCTATGTATAAACTGTTTATGTAATTAAATATGTTTTTGTAGTTTGCATTGTCCCTTATCAGTGCAAAATTATCACAAATTGAAAAGGATTCATGCCAATATTGTCCAAAACCCCACTTTACTAGGGCGTTTCCAAACTTTTGGAGGACAGTGTATGAGTGCGGCAGAGACAGAAACTTACACACTGCTGTCTGTCATGGACAGAGAGTCATCCGTCATAGCATCACTGGAGACCTCGCTGTCATTGGCACTGGCGGCAGGGGCAAAACCATAACCAGATGTAAAATGGTAGGGGTTTGCAGGATCACCACATCTATAGGACCTGGGAAAATGGCAAACATGTTGTCTTTTAGTGAGTTGTGTGGTCCATGAAACATTATTTAGCACGATTAATTAAGACACTGAACCTGAAGTGTTGTACAAGATCTTATAAACATGTTTACTACCTGGAAAATGACAAATGCAGTTTAATGGCATTTGAAGGTAACATTGTGGATTTTATATGTATTATTTGTTTCTGGCCTAAAAACCTAAAATGTGAACTGGAAGACTCTTTCAGAAAGCAAAATACAAAGCAAAATACAAAGCAAGTGTTGCCTTTATCAACAGTTTGGGCATTGAGAACACTCAAAGAAAAAGCTTTTCTGGTGTTTGCGAGAAAGGTCAAGGTTTTTTTTTTTCCTGTTTTTTTTTAGCATGTTTTCTCTTCTCTTTCCTTTCATGTTCCTCACCCCACCTCCCGCCCAGGGCAGATTAGTGAGGGCTGATCAGGGGGAAAGTTAAGTGAGCAACACATCTGTGTGAATTGCCAATGCCACTTCCCCTCAGTAGAGCATATCTGGGGCCTTTTTGTTTGGGCAAGGCACTCGGTTTCTCACTTTATCCCACCCTCCCCCTTTAAAGTTTCCAGTTTCATGTCATTACTCCTTCTCTTGTGTTCTTTCCTCTACTGCTGGGGCACATCCTCCACACATACCCACCAGGCCGTCCCTCCCTTCAACATCTCTCGCTCTCCATACCCCTCTCCTGCTGTGACACATTCCTGCTCCACTGGAAGAGGAGGAGATGGAGAACCTGAGCCAGGCAGAGAGCGAGAAAGAACACAAGAGAGGGGAAAGAAAAGAGGGAGGGGGGGGTCGCCTTTATGAGAATGCCTACTGCCAGCAGCGCTATGAGGGGGAGACCCAGCAGGACTATAGCCTACAGCCCCAACTCAAACCTGACCTTTGGAAGCGCTTGCTCAGAGTCAGGTATTTAGCACAGCTGGGTTCGCATTCTTTCCTTGTTCACCCCCTTATTCATGCCTTCTTTCATGGACCCCCTCCCTTTTCTTCTTTTCCGCTCTCAAAAAGTGTGCTTATTCTCAATCCGTCTGTTGTTTTTTTGACTAGATAAAAGTGTGAGGAAAGAGAGCTGAAACCAGAGAACTGCAGTAAACAAGAAACGTAGGAGATGAAGGCCACAGTCTCTGTGACTCACAGAGGAAGCACCGCCGTGTGTTGTTTTGTGAATAACTCAATTCAGAAACGCAGGGAGGGAGAGAAATAAGTTCCACATGCTTTAAATGAACAAAAAGTGCCCAGAGAGAGATGAAAAACAGACTGCTCAAAGAACATTCTTCAAAAAGAAATCAGCAAACAGCATCAAAAAAGTTTTTGCTTACTCTTGTCTGGTTCCTAATCATTTCCAACATAAACAACACACCACAGATAAGCAGAGATGAAACGTTCTGTCACCTTCTTTGAGATCACTCTCCCAATGGGCTGTCTTTCAGATGGATAAACATTTGTCTGGCTCCACACCTTGATGGGTCACTTCATTTACAACCTTAAGTGCTATGACAAAAATGAGGCCTTAATTGATCAAACCGCATATGGCATATCATTAAAACCCTGACAATAGACTTTTATTGTACGACTCGCTACCAAACCAACAGCTTATCAAGCAATCTAAACATGTCAAACATTTCAAGTACAACACCTGAGTTGGTCCAAACGCTGAAAAATTGTGAGTCACTAATAAAGTTCATTGTTTTGTAAAATCAATGCAAAACACACTTTGTTTTTGAAACTGATTTTTTTTGATGGAGGCACTCGTTTTATCTGACATCCAAAAACAATTTTGCATTGTAAACTACCATTGATCTTTACAGATGATCCTAGGCGGAAGGATTTCAAAGCAGAGGAAACTGTGTGGAGCCAGCAGAGGTCTGGTTCTAGACAATATTTACTTGAAAGGAAGAGCTGCTCCATTGATGTCAACCCCCCAGCATAATGCAAGCCAGGTGAGAGCAAACCACTCCAAACTTGTCAGAAACAGCCTCTCATGTCTAATGCAAGAATCCAAATACAAAACATGAAACAGTGATAGCTTTAAAACATCTTTAAAACTATTTACTGGTTTACAAAGTTTGTATTTCTCTAATTAATATCTCCAAAGTTCCAGATAATAAACCAATTAACCCTTGAGGGGTTTGAACCTAAAGATACCAAGCTACATTTTAACTGGTAGGTTACACCCACAGTGTGTGCGATACATTAAACAGTACAATCCAAACATTAGAAATGTTGTAGGCTTATGAACACAGTAATAGCATGTTTCAAGCGTAAGAATTCAATGGTTGTCTCACCTGTAGCCTTTCTCCAAAACTTCCACTGCACAGAGAGGAGGTGACCGTAACACTTTGGCAGACAGTCCCACTACGGTGGCCAAAGCTTTGGCTTTAAAATCATTACAACTCCATTCTTCCTCCTCTTTCAGAGTTGGCATGGGTAAGTATCCACAGACAAGTTTTAGACCTGCTAGTCCATTGGGATTCACATGACTGGGGTTTTCACAACCAGTTCGGACATACTCAAGGTATATGTCTGAAGTCAAGAACATCTGATAGGCATTTTCCTCCATTGCCATCTGGATCTCCATTTGAGCTTGATCAAACATCGCAGAGTCAATATGTTGCCGTTTAATATTATCCCTAATGAAGGTCTTAGTCGCAGGCTTAAGCTGCTTGGCAACAACACTGTTGTTCTCAATATACCGCTTATAAATGGCTTTGGCAACTCTGTGAGTTTTGGTATCCTTGAGGTCCATCTGCCTGAAACCATTGCAGGCAAACCAGAAATCTAAAGTGTCCACACATTTCTCACGTTCCAAATATGTCCGAAAAAGGTGAGCACCATCCTGGTCGCCTAGAAGAAAATGCAATGATTTAGTCCACCTGGCAAGAGGAGAATCTGGCGATGCGCTTCCTTCTGGTTCGCCAAGTCCACCGTCATCTCTCCTGACTGTAGAAGCGCAAGGATCTGCTGTAATGGATTTAATAGGATCCTTAGGTCTCATCATTGCCAGTTTGCTAGGATGGTAGCATGTTGTCTCACCCTCTTCCCCCGGGACTGGTGGACGAGGGGCATCTTCTCTGAAGCTACTGACCATGGGATCTGTTAGTGTCCTATTCATGGCTCTGGCTGCTCCAACAGCAAAGCCTTCAATGTGAAGCTCTGCTGTAATCTCCTCTCTCTCTGAAGTCAGCAGGGGAGCTTCTCTCTACAACACAAAATATTGATCTCATCAAAACCAGATCCGCCCCCAAAACTTCAAAAGAGAACTCACTTCTGACTCGTATATATATAAAGCGCGCTTGACGGCTGCGGCGATGCGGCTTTAATCCACGCGATTTTGCTCTTTTACAATTTTGGAAAACATACTCACAGACTATTGATTCAATACAAATACTGATTTTTTTTGGCTTGTATTTATTATAAAGGTTTTAACTACAAATCTCAGCCCAGCAAATTCCGATTAACATCATCTTGATTAACTTGAAAAGGGTTTCACGATGTTTACTGTCTAAAGATTAAAAATGGTAAACCCCTGGTTTCCTATAAAAAACACCCAAGCAATTCACAGTACTATACACAAAGTTTTAAAAGACAAGACAACGAACATAATGAACGTATACGGTAGAGGCAAAAAGTATACAGCACTGCCTACTGTTATTACTAACAAAAACATATGACGGTGATGTCGATATATAAAACAATGAAATCAAGTCGTAATGGTTCAAAGACATCATACAATGTTTGTGCTTAATCGTGCTTATTTACAGTATAATCACTACAGTATGGACATTTAATGTTCGACAATAAATCAGATGGACAACTCTCAGATACTAATAAAACGATTACAAATCGTGTGATATACATAGTTTGTAATGTATCGTAATAGGATCTAAAGTGACTCTTTGACTTCTGGTCAAATAAATTATACAAAGTACAAGACAACATCAGAAAACATGCATTGACAAGCTAAGACACCTTGATTTCCAAATAAACCGTTTTGAATGCTTCAACAAGTCTTTCTTTACCCATATATAAGAATGATCGCGTCCCATTAGTGAGAAAGATGAAAAATATTCAGCCATCAACTTCAAACCCCTCAAGATAAAGTGTAAAATGGGGGGGGGGGTAAAGTCCTATAACACCCTCATACTCTTAAAAACAGCGCATAGACACCGATCTAACATCCAAACAATACAGTCATAATGCCGACAAGCCGAAGAGGCGCATTCAGTGCAATGCCTACGAGAAACACTTCATTTTCCAGCGACACAAGACTTCAAAGTCAGTAAACAGCACATCAAAGCAATAGCATGGGGCCAGCGCTGGGAGAACACGCACACACACACACTCACACACACGAACTCACCATCCATCCATGAGTTCAGTCCCGCATAAGTCCCAGTTTCTCCAACAATACCACAAATATAATCCGCAGTAGGAGCGACTGAAGGCTGTCCTCTGGTGTGTGCAGTGAGCCGCAGATGTGAAGCTTTCCTCCAGTTTCTCTGCTGGATGAGCAGCGCACGCGCTCTTCCAGTCTGCACTGAGCTCAGCCTTTTAGAACGGACATCAAAGAGCCCCGCCGACCGCACGGTCCCGACAGATACATACAACACTTCTCCTGTCTGTCGTGCTTTCACAGCATCCAGACTGCTCGAAAAACGGTTTATACTCATATATACACTCTAGTCATTATTCTTCGTAAGAGTAGCTCTGAAAGACTAACTGCGAACCGCCTGTTGGCCTAAAACCGCGAGTGAAAAGTTTCAACTGAGGCGCAAGGACCTTATCAAAGCGGAGAGATCTTGAGCCGCCTCCCCTGAAGCTGTGGAGCGTCAGTGATCTGCCGCGCGCCGCGATCTCGCTGCTGCTGCTACACAAACTTTAAAGACACAGGCAGCGTTTTTCCTCACTGTTAACCCCTTCACCGCCACTCTCATGCTTCACCCCAAAATAAACTATTACTGTTCGTTTACCATCCAAAAATTAAAGTGACTTTATCCTATAATTTAGAAAATACACTTTTTTATTTAAAGCCATTTTTAGTTAAACCATGGTCCTTCTTAAGTCAAAAAGTCCTCAGTACCACTTTGTGAGTCAAAAAAGCAGATACAGGCAACATAGAATTAACATCCTGTGGATATATTGATGTCTTATGAAGCGAAACAGTCTGTGCAAGAAACTGAACAACATTATAATCTGTAATCCATAAACTGTGATCCAGTGTGAGCACCCTGACATTTGTGCATAACTTCATGCGTCAACAAGTTCCATGCTCAAGACCATTTGCCTGATGCTTTATAAATTACAGATTATAATGTTGTATATTATATTTATTATATATTAATAACACCTCAGTATATCATCATGAGCCACAGGATTAATTTTTGTTGTCGATCTGTGTTTTATTAGTTTTATAAGTACTGGTAGCCGAGGACTTGCAATTTCTGAATGGACCATAGTTTCTGATAAAAAGCTTTACTGTTCTACTAGGGCAAACTGAGGGAATAAGGGAAGAATTATTATTAATATTATATTATTAATTTTATTAATTAATAATATAATTAATTAAGAAATATTATTAATTTTTGGGTAAATTATCCATTTCGGTAAACACAAGGATGTCCCTTGGTGAAATGCACTAGCAACACTGAAAATCTGGTAAAATCTGGAAATCCAGGTGTTTCATGTTTCACACAAAATGTTTTTCTTTATTTTAAATAAATAAATTTGTTAAATTTATAAATGTATGAAATGATGGGTTTTTCAGGTCCATCCCAATCAAATCCCATAATATTCTATATTATTTCCTAAATTAGCAGCAGGAAAATCAACAGCACAAACATTTACAGTATTTTAAGATGATCTGATAAATAATATTAGTGAGATTTTGTGATATTAGTTGGTTTGTCTTTTTGTAAAACATTCCATATTTATGCAACTAAGGAAATCAGTACAGAAATATCAAGATTTGAAAAGGTAGAATCAGAAAAACTATGTAGGTAACTATGTAGGTAAATGTAGGTAAAACTATGTTTTACCTACATTTAATATGTAGGTAAAACATATTAAATGTACACACAAGCCCATTCAGTTTAGAGTTTAAAAAGTGGTTCATAAAAGAAATGACCCTTATATCCACAGATGTTAAAGGACAGTGGATGCTAACTTCCAAATCATTTGCCATTCTTTAATCAAAACAAAGCTATAAGGAATAGAAAAGCAGTCCATTGTTCTACTTTGTTATACTACCGTCCTTCACAACACTGTTACTTTTTTATCAAGTTCAATATGCTGTCTAGCCTTAAAATAAACAGTAATGTCCATTTTTTT
>JAZGTJ010013472.1:0-14937 GCA_036877575.1 Botia almorhae
CAAATTACCTTAAGACCTTCTGTGTTTCACAAAACAAATATAATACAGGGTTAGATCCACATGACATGCAGGATTCAAACCTACAACCATACCAGCAAACACAAAACATTACTCTAACATTCTGGGAATGTAAAAGAACAATCTATTTATGTTAAGAAAAGGGCTAACCAATAGAAAATGCTAGGATACCAAAAACTAACATTCCCAGAACGTTCTGAAAACCAAAAATTGCTGATCTTCAATTGTTGGTTGATCAGTTCAGATTTTTCAGCACTGTGCTACACCAGCTCAGTCTCTGTACATGAGGAACATACAGTATGCAGACAGCATCACTAAGTGCTTTAAGCATGTTGAACTGACTGCAGGTAACTCTCACCCAGCTGCGCTCCAGGTTGGTATTGAGGTTTCCGTTGAGGATGGGGGGAGGGCAGGTGGGCTGTGACACAGGCTGGGTGAAGCGGGCTCGTTTGGGGCCGCTGTACTGCAGGGCCCAGTCCCATACTGGGGGAAATGGTGGATCCACTGGTTCATCTGAGCCGCCTATGGACAGATCGCTCAGGCCATTGACTGGAGTGTAGCTCTGGGGAAGATGCTGCAGGAAATACTGTCATCACTCATTTCATAATAACAAATAGTTTGACCTGCAAACTATACATATTACATTTATGCATTTGGCAGATGCTTTTATCCAAAGTGACTTACATTGCATTACACATTGCTACACATTGTTTCTGAGTACGTGCAATCCCTGGGATCGAACCCATGACCTTGGTGTTGTTAACAACCTGCTCTAACCACTGAGCTACAGGAAAGTAAACGAGCAAAGGTATTGCTCTCCTAAACAGCAGCTGTGTATTATGTTATTGTTCGTTGGTAATTTGTAGCATAGCTAACCGCTTTTTAAAAGTGAGGTGTTATTGTAGTTTGTATCATGGAGGCTGTAGTTTTAACGTGTCCAGCACGCTTGCGGTTTGACGCACGTGGGCTTTAATACCTGCGAGCGGCGACATCGCTCTCTCTGACTGTTGGCCAGGAAGCTGCTGAAGAGCGGAAGCTGCAGGCTGTCATGCAGCGCCAGCAGGTAATCCTCTGTGAGCTGGAAGCGCGCGGGATACTGCGCCCAGAGCTGCCACACGCAGTCCAAGAACAGCAGGAACACAGGGGCCTGCCGGAGAACAGCCCACACAATGCGTTTCATCATTCATCATTTTCATCATATTGTTTTACTATATATAATAAACAAAAACAAAAACAAACTTTGGTACCCAAACAATGGTAAGCACGATTTTTGGGTGGTTTTGCTACAGTGACTGTAGTTTAATCATGGTATTTGTAGTAACTACGATTATACAAATAGTAATCAATCTACAAAAAAAAACAGTTACTACACTTTTACTACAGGAAAACTACAGTTAATTTTGGTAAGGGTATTGAAATGTTTAGTGAATAAAACAGGTAAAACAGAGAGTGTTTCATTGAAATGTTACTTATTAAATGAAGGAATGAATGAATGGTTTTGTCTCTCTCGTACCTCCTCTTTATCACAGTCGCGGTGGTAGTTGGTCCGGCTGAGGAATTTGTGTCCGGCTGTGATCCACTCTTTCTGTACCAGACTCTGAAACCCACTCACAGTCCTGCAGTGAGGGTCACACATCACCTGTACCAGACAGCTGATCACACAGTTCAGATCTCGATCCTCTGGCTCTGAGGAGCACAAACCAGTGTCACCTCATCACACACAACTGCCTCGTAAAACCTCTTATGCACATTAGTTTCACAGAACACATCAACATCACAAAATAGTAAAGTATACATATTAAAAGGATCATTGCAGTTTTCAAGCTGCAACATAACTTGCCTCTTTATCGCCATCTGTGTTTGAAACATAAAATAATTACTCGAGTTATGTTGCCGGGTTCTTAATATGAATGACAAGTTTAAATTCTAAACTGCTGTAAGAACAAGCTACAAACGCTGCATCATCTACAGTACCCGGACATGTGATATAGTAACCGGATCTTCCTTCTGTTTACAGACGGACAATTTCCACAAAATCAAACGTGACAGCTCAAAATTTAAATAATTATTATAACTTGCCATTATGAATCGGTGTAAGCAGATCGTGTTGAATACTAAATCTGCCACATACTTCCTCAATAACTTATATTGGTTCATTTTAAACCATAATAAAGTTACAGACTGCAGATTTAACTTATCTGAAAAAGTCATTTTAACAAAACTGCACAGCAGCTTTGAACCCAAAACGACAGGATTGTTTTGACATCAGAATACAGTTTGAACGCTGTCTGAGAGGTTTCATCTCTCGCGCACGCTGTGATGTGTATGTTTCTGCCCGGCACACATGTGGTGAACAGGTTTGTACAGTGATGGATAGTCTGTGTGTGAAGCTCATCTGAGCATCTCATTCCTTAAGTTCTTTGCTGGTTGTCAGCACACAGAAAATATTGATGATTATTGGATGGCAGCAGTGGGTCACGCTGAGAAAAACAAACGGTTCGAGGACTATAAAATCAAAGGGGAATGTTAAGAATTGAGGAGAGGCCGTTGCCAGATGTCACAGTTTACTGGTTTATGGGCAAGGAGAAGATACTGAAACCGTGTAGTACGGCTTTAAAGTGAAGCAAGTAATTCTGAAATCACTTACGTCAATAAAAATGTAATTGCTGATTTTGTACAGTAAATCTGACTGTATGTTATAACTCCACTGTACGTTAGAACATATTAGTTCATTTTCTGAAAGTTCTGAAATTGTGATGGAGATCTTTGGCTAGATTAAGATAAACCCACAGCACCTGCAGCAGACTCGTTAAGCACTAATGACCTGTTTATTTTACAGTACACATTCATTCAGGATGAAGTCATCATGTGTCAATGAGCCGCAGTTCACAGACAGGTCAGGTGGCCGTTAATGATAAACATGACTAACCTTGGAGAACAACAGTCATGTGACCGCCTCTGAGCAGACAGGCAACCTCTGCGGCTTTTCTCAGACAGCACCTGTGGAGACCATCCCATTAAACACAGCAGTAGGGGAAACACACACACACACACAGCAGGGGAAACACACACACACACAGCAGGGGAAACACACACACACACACACACACACACACACAGCAGGGAAAACACACACACACACACAGCAGGGGAAACACACACACACACACACACACAGCAGGGTAAACACAAACACACACACAGGGTAGGGCAGGGCAGGGTAAACACACACACACACAGCAGGGTAAACACACACACACACAGCAGGGTAAACACACACAAACACACACACACACACACAGGACAGGGCAGGGCAGGGCAAACACACACGCACAAAACACAATAACAAAGCCTGTGTGAATTAGCCAATAAGCTGCTGAGAACTCAAAATACTGTGACACTGTTAACATCAGTATACCTATATATATATATATATATATATATATAGACATGTATACCTGGTGTAGTCAAGCCAGTGTGTGCTCTCGAGTGTGGACAGCCACTTATCATCTGGCACAGATACAGACGATGAAATATCTGTGTGAAGAGAGAGACTGAGTGGCACATTTTACCCTCCGTAGAGAACATTCCAGCATTCTACAGCATCACACAACAGAAAATGCAAACGATGCACGAGAAATGTGAAGAAAATTCAGTGTGAGACTCGAACCCACAGCTGCTCTCCTCACATCACTGTGGGGAATGCTGTGGGCCTGTGTGAGTGTGGACAAAACAACTCTGTGTCACACTAAAATGTATTGCTTCACTCTGTGACAGTTTTTGCCTTTGCACGAGCTCCAGACAGGAATCATACAATCCTCTCCACAGCAGCTGCACAAAAGCCCCACGTTCTCCCCTAGATCAATTTCATTCTTCAGAAACGCTTCTCAAAACAAAACAGAAGTCACACCTCACAGTTGAAGAACACAGTGGCCTAAATTTTGGCTCCTCCTTCGGTACCTAGAGCATCTTATAGCTTTAGAAAAACACACGGTCATATCCACTCTCTTGTGTTATATGAAGCTTGACGTCGGTTCACAGTCATTATATTCTTTCATTGTTGGAACTGAGCAGCACAAACAAGAAAATCATGTATGTGTGAGTATGAGTAAATAATAACTACACAGATATTTCTTTAACAAAACCTGCTAAACAAAGCAGCACAGTAACAGCATGTTTTGGAACCTGGTATCCTTGTCTGGGCTAAGTCAACCTTACGAAAATTAACCACAGTTTTACTGCAATTGAAACCAGAAAAACATGGCTACTATAGATAAACCATGGTAACCAGAAATTAACCATGGTCTTGCTATAGCAACCATAGTTTAACTATTGTATTTGTAGTAAAACTGTGGTTATACAAACTGTAATCAATGCATCATGGTTACAACATTTTTACTATAATAAAACCATGACTACTTTTTGTAAGGACAACCAGTTCCACCATCTAGATTCTACTGGTGATCTGCACCAAACAACTGAAACGGAATAAATTTCAATATAGAAAACACACACAAACACACCAGTTAGTCTTTTCAGCAAGATCTGCAGGATTTTAAGCATGCTTCTTTGATTAATGTTTACTATGTTTTAATTATAAACAGAATTCTGCCTTTGAGAAAGGACCAAATGCACTGACCGCCCAGACAGAGTGTCCGGAGTCTGGTATGAGCCATCTGGATGTCTGCATGTGACGGCGTTTCCTCCCCCAGATCCACAATCACACACAGCTGCTGACCTCCGAACAGCACCAGCTCCAGATTCCTGGAGATCAGACCACAAGAGCTCCATCACTGTCCAGGTCTGATGGCCATCTGGAATGTGAACTCAATCTAGCCGACAATAGCAAGAGCAAACCTGATGTCGTCCTTCTCATGATAGATGTTATTCTGGAAGCTGGAGGTTCTCAGCAAGTCGCTGCCCCGTGGATGTCGCCAGCACCATCGCTAAGGGGGAGGGGTCAAATTTGAATATTCATTTATGTAAAGCGATTGATCTGCCATATAACAAGCTGTGCTATATGAACGCTGCAATCCGTAATGTTTGTAAGGGGGAGTTAGCAATCTGTAATCACTAAGGGGGAGGAGTCAAATTAGAATATTCATTTATGTAAAGCAATTGACGTGCAGTATAACAAGCTGTGCTATATTAACGCTGCAATCCGTAACGTTTGCCTCTCTGTCGCCATCTCTGTTCGCAACATAACATTGCATAAAATCTTAGCGTGGGTGACAAGTTTACGTTCTAAACAACTGTTGTAAGAACGGGAACAATTTAGCAGCCGGATCTTTTTTCTGTTTACAGACATGACGTAACCATAAGTTAAACAGACCCGCGAAATCGAACCCACCAGCTCCAATTACAAACTATTATTATAAACTTACCGTCATGAATCAGGGTAACGTAGGGTGACTGTTTTAAACGCTGACCTGTCACGTTCTTGCTCCCTAACTGATTCTTGTTCATTTTTAGCATGTTTTTTTAAAGAATTGCAGCTTTAAAGAACAGTTCAGCTTTAAATTCTTGTGTTATAAAGCAGTTGGTTGATGTCGGCGAGCTACACTTACTGGAATTCGTCCCTCGTTGAAGTGGGCAAATGTTTTCTTGAGTTCTGTGTCTAAGACTCTCTGAGGAACCACAATGAATCTCGGCAGGCTATAAAAACACACAAGACGACAAATTCTGAGCGGTTTCCACTTACAAAATGACACGACTGACCTATGAATGGACATGCTTTGAACAAACATGAAATTACACGTCCAGCTGTGCTGAGCTCACTGGTCACGAATACGTAAACAGACTTAAAGGGACAGTTCACCCAAAAATGAATCTTTTGTTATCATTTCCTCTCCACAATAAAAGTGAATGGTGACCGAGACTCGGTCTCCAAGATGGTGCCTGTCTCCACTAGTCCTCCACAGATGAAAAAGTCATACAGATTTTGAACAACATCAATGTCAATGACATTGATGCTACAGTCAATGATAAGAGAAAGTTTGTTTAAACACATGTAAAGTGAATACTAGTGCTCTTCTTACCACATACTTTGTATATTAATATTATTAGTTATGCATAAATTACTGTATATTGCCTACTGTTTAAAAAAACTCCTGTAAAATCAGTATGTAAGCTGTAAAACCTGTTTATTACAAGAGGAATCACTTTTTTCCGTCACTTTTGTAAGCTGCTTTGGATAAAAGCATCTGCTAAATGCCTAGATGTAAAATGTAAATGAAATTTTTTTTAACGTGTTAGTGAGTTATTTATACTAGTTTACACTAGTTAGCTATTCTGCTTTATGTTAACATACTCATGGTATTTCTCAAAGCATGATGGGAGATTTTGTGTTATGGAAGAGTGACCATCACATGTGACGATAAAGCAGACAAACAGTCTGATGTCAATATCAAACACTGAAGTGAGAAGGTCAGAAAGAGGATCTCCACCTGGTGGACATCTCAAAGCGGTCATTGACAGAGCTGACCCTCCAGCCAGTGGCACCCGCCCTCTCCAGCTCCTGCTCCCAATCTGACGAACACTCGAACCAGTTCATGTTCAGGTCACGTCGCCTGTTGCTTAGGAATTGCTTCATCTCTACAGACAGTGAAGGAAGGCAACGAAGACTTGGATTGGTTAAAGGAAACAGTTTGCTCGTGTGAACTGATGCGGAAAACGTGATTCGACACAAACAAACTGATTGAAAAAGGCTCAACAGGCTTCAGATTACTTTCCATTATTCATCTGCTTGACTTTCCCTCTCAGAAACAGCTCATGTTTCTATCATTCGTTTTAATATCAAATAAGAGTGCGGTTTATAGCAGTGGCTGGGTGATACGACTAAACAATCCTCCTTTCTCAAACTTTTAGCCCTCAATATCCATGCCTTTACTCCCAAATTTCTTAAAAGCATGATTTTTTTGCATTTTAAACAAAACTAAATGTTTAATCTAGTGTAAAACAATCAGAAAGCACGTTTCCAACACATACTACTAGACATACCCATTTATATGGGTGCCTGTCACCTTTTAGTAAAAACACGCATGATAAGGAATAACTCACCAATGCTGCCCAACGCAGCATTCTGGAAGGAGAGGATGGTCCCAGGCCTCAATGGTTGGTAGGTCTTAGCAATGGTATATGTGATCTATGATGATAATCAACAACGAAAAGATCCACAACATATTTTACATAAGTACATGAGCACACTTCTTACTATGCAGGCTTGATTTTGCTCTGAAATGCATCACTGCAATTCAATGCAACGCATGCATTGAATTCTGAGTACTGCCACAAGGGGCGCTGCAATACTTCATCTTCTACAGCCTTTTCAGGTTAAAGGCAGGGTGGGCAATTTTGTTATGCTGGTTGAAGGTCATTCTGATGACGTAATATAATCTAAATATATTTATATGAATATATATCAATTCTGTGGAAGGGGCAGGACCATAAAAAGGTTTGTCCAATCACTGCATTTGGTATGAACGCAATGATAGGATGTCCTACTTGCCTGTCAAACTGTGTGTTTGCATAACTCTGTGCTCCTCGTTTATGTGTGTTGAAGGGGCGTGGCTTTGAAGAGCGCTTTGAAGGGAGGGATCTTATGCTTTCAAAACTAGCGTGCTATTGCTAGCGTCTTCGAAAATTGCCTACCTTACCTTTAGGGGCGAAGTTTAAAGTTTCCTGACGAATAGAACAACAGAACAGATATTTGTAGGCACCTTTTTGGCTCTTTAATTACACTTCTGGTTAAAAGATTTTCATCTGGCTGTTTTTATACTTTGTGTTCTCACACTGTCATATTAAAACAAACCTCCACAGCTTGAGCATCAGGCGTGAGTCTGTCAAACAGGAAGCAGAGGACACGTAGGTTTCGGCAGTACAGCACCAGTTCCTCTGGGGTGAACTTCAGAGAGCAGCTGGGGGTCACCAGTTTGGTACGAGAAGGTCCCACTGCAGAAGACATTTACATGCTTTTATAAACTCGGACAGCTGAGGTTAAACAATGTGTCCATGATGCGGCCTAGTCTATTTCCAGGCCATTAAGATCTGCTGGACTGTGACATTATTTGCACAACTGATTCATCATCCATCTGTCCGTTAGAAAAAACCATCTCACCTGCCACGACCTTGTCGATAGAGGCGAGAGCTACATCGTGGTCTCCAAGCAGCACAGGATCTGCGTTATCCTGGAAGAAGAGAAATTAGAAACCATCAGGAGAAATATGTCTGCCGAGGATGTTAGACGAGACAGTAAATCACAGACAGTTTGTATAATTTAAGATTCAGTTAAGGTTTATTTATACAGTAAACAGAGAAGTGACAGCACGTGATTTCAGAAAATCACTCACGTCGGGTTTCTGGCTGTCCTGAGGCACAAACGCCACCCTGAAGTGAGTGCAGAAGAGCGTTCCGGGTAACCAGCCGCCTCCTTCTTTAGCCGAAAGCTTTTTCCTCACCAGCACGGCTCTCTGCAGCACACACTCCCCTGAGAAACATCAAACCAATGAGGAATGAAACAGAACAAACACACAAGTGTAACAGTTGCATTGCATTCAACGTTCTAACACAGATCAACAGAACATCATGTGATGACACAGTAAACAACCCCACGGAAAAGACACATAAATTTCATGTGTGCAAAAACACGTGATCAGTTCTGGAACATTTTCGTGTGAACTCCATGCAAACTGCCATGGGAAACCCCTGGAATGACACGTGAAAAATTGGATGACATGTTTTTCACGTGACCACATATTTTTGCACGTGAAATTCATGTCTTTCTGTACGGGAGGGTGTGGTCACAGAGCCCGTTCCTGTGGGCTTATCTACTTCCTGTGAGCATCACAGGTGAATCTCATCCTATGTAACATTTCTGTGATTCATTACCGTAACGCAGAGCATTGTATTAGCAGTGCAGAAAAGGCTGTAGGCGCCACATGCTGCTGTTCGGCTGACCCATTTATCTGAACCATAAATAAACACATTACTATCATCATGTATAACACCACTGTGAGGGGGCCTGCTTTAAAAAATAATTTAACATTTAATAAATTTGATAAATTTAACATTTATCAGTTTAAATTATTATTACTCAATGTATAATATGCATAATCATTTATTTTATATTTATAATAATTTATTTTATGTATATTAATATTTCATTCATAATCATATATTAATATAATAGTATTTTTTACAATTTTAACTGAAATTAAAGTCATTTTTAGGAACAGTGGTGATTGCCGTGTAAAATTCTCCACTTGTATTGTAGTGTGTTGTGAGTGGTTGCCAGGGCGAATCTTTGACTCTTAAGTGTAAGCAAATAGTAACAGTGATGGTTGGTTAAGCAGGAGCAGCTAAACAACGTGTGTGTGTGACCAAACCAATTCCTGTGGAAGGAGTTACAGACACACACATCTGGCGTTAAATATAAAAGTTGCATATGCACAGACTGTGGTGTCGCAAAAAATGCAACAGCGCGATTCTGTTGTGATAAATCGCATTCTTTTTTGAGGTTCACAACAATACAGGAGCAGAAACAAAGCACAACAGTTTTATGTGGGCGGGGCCTCAAACATTCTCACACACAAAGTGAATGTTTGCTCATAATGCCTCTGTGGTCAATTTTCCAAACCGATGTTGTAAATTTTATGACTCTCATGGGCACGTTGGATCTCAAGGCCCATTCCTGAAGCATCATGGGACACATAGATGGACAACAACGAAACACACACTGCGTTGCGCTGGATTTCTAATCCTTTCAGTTCGTCAAACTCGCTTCTCAGTTTAAAACGAAATGAAAGTTTAAATCATCACAAAATCCATTCCAGTCATGTTGTGTTTGGTTTTTACAGAGTGACGCTGTTCTCTGATTTAAAGCACATGTCTTGTTTGATTTGTTTTTTGGCAACATTTGTTTCGCATTAAACTTCACTCTCAGCCAAGAGCTGTGCGCTACCAGAAACGAGCAAAAATCAGTCCGACCTCTCCGCGTCCTGTCAACCTGCTTTTTCCAGGTCTTCCTGCGTGACTTCATGTCTAGGAATGTCTCTTGAATGGGAAACTATGCAGAAGCGAATCCCACATTCCCAAAGTTAAAGGTAAGGTAAGCAAATTCAGAGAGGCTAGCAATGGCAAGCTAGCTTTGAAAGCATAAGATCCCGGCCTCCCTTCAGAGCGCTCTCCAAAGCCACGCCTCCTCCAAAACACATGAACACATACATAATTTAACAGGCATGTGGGACATCCAAGCCTATTCAGACCGAATGCATGATTTTTTGGTCCTGTGCCTTTTACAGAAGGTATATATGTATATAAATATAATTACATCACTTAGTGATTGCTATCAGGATGTGAAGAGACTTTTAATCAGCATAACAAAAAATGTTTCTGGAACGAAACATCCTGCCTTCAGCAGCACCAGTCCAAAAATGAGTGCACACATGTACGCATCATTAGGGTAGATCATGTTGGGGATATTTGACAGCCGTTATTAGTGGTAGGTTATAATATGCGCTATCAGGGCCAAACACTGTATTTTGGGAGAAAACCAGAACCCACATCTGCCCATATTTACAAGCAACTTGAAAACACAAGTCCAAAAACGCTTATAATAAGTGGGCATGGCAACACTGGTAACAGTGAACAATACAAACAGATCTGACCACCATGTTACTGTTCAGCCAGTCAGAAGCTTGCAGTTATTTCTGGCTGACATGTTTAAGAAGGGCAGGACTTTAAAAAGAATGAGACACTATTAAAGGGACAGTTCACACCAAAATGAAAATTGTTCCATCATTTAATTACCTTCATGTCATTCCAAACCTGTATGACTTTTTGGCTTCTGTGAAACACAAAAAAAGATTTTCTGAGAAACATCTCAGTTGTTTTGTGTCCATACAATAAAAGTCAGTGGGTGCCACTGTTGTGTGGTTACCAACGTACTTCAAAATATCTTCTTTTGTGTTCCTCAGAAACAAAACAGCCATACTGGTTTGAAATGACATGGTGCGTAAATAATGGAAATGACTTTCTCTTTTAAGTTGCCAATTTTTAGTTGCCAAATCATGGAGCCATCGAAGATATTTTTATCCAAAGCTGAATTAAAAATGCAAAATGGCCATATATGATTGATACAGGGCCATGTAATTGATGTCACATCTGTCCATGGCTGTTTTTAATCCAGTGAGCCTTCACCCCCAGCAGATGACTCAGTTTCGGCTGTCCTGAGTCTGACTGTTATCTGAGAATGGAGGTAGAGTCTCATGAACGTCCATACTTGATGATAACACTGTATGTGTCTACAGGTCTCCGCAATATGAGTCCTCTGACCCTGAATGGTTAATCTGTCCATTCCAATGACTGGACACACACCATGTTGTGAATGGAGCTGTGGCACATGATCTCTATAAGCTTCAATCTTTAGGATTCAAGCTGACAAGGGAGCCCCACAAGGGTACGTTTTGAGCCCCTATCATTTTTCAGTGAATGCTTTAAAAACAAACCCTGGGAAATACAGAAAGGTGTGTTTGTGCAGTGGCTATTCAAGCTGAATAACGACAAAGAACGACCTGTCTATGAGTAGAGGGAGTGTGTGTTTATCCACTGAGGTGAGGAGGTCTATTAAAAGTCAACACTGTGGGAAAAGGTCTCTGCTCTAACAGAGGTGGTGAGTGTAGGTGCTGGTATAAAGCCTTAAATATTAGGACAGCCGGGTCGTGCTCTGAACCCGTCAGCATTCCTGAATAAAGCTCCTGCTTAAACACTGCTGACTCTAACTGTATGGCGAGGGGTTGCTGGGGTTCCACAAGCATTCAGCACATTTACTGATTGTGTTGCAAGGCCTTTCGCACCCACGGGATTGTGTTGTCATAGCGCACGGCCCCCAACGATCGGCCCCCGTTCGATCAGCCCCCGTTACTAACCTAAAGCTGCAATGCATAACGTTTCTGGGTTATTAAATAAAACCAGTTATTGAGCAAGTACACAATCCTGTAGCTTAGCCTGATTCACAATGATAAGTTGATAATAGTGATTTATAATGTCACGTCTGTAAACTAAAAGATAACAATCCTGCTTCTACATTACATGTGTGGGTGCTGGAATGACAGAGTGTTTGTTGCTTATTGTTAAAGCAGTTTGGAATTTACACTTGCCATCCACAATAACAAAATAACTGCGCAAGTAGCCTGCAATGCTTCGTTTCACCAGAGAGGGCGATCGAGAGACAAAGTTACATTTTGCATCTAACGTACATTTTTAGTAGTGTGATAGTAGTTCAGCTGTCTAAACCGAGTAACTTTCCCCAAACAAGTTACCTGTTCTCGAGTATCAGAACGAGTAGCCTGCAGGTTAAAAGCACAGGTAAACAGAAGGTGTCTCATTCTGACATTACCTGGTAAACAGCAGAGGCCGAGCACGTCTCTCCCTCGAGCATGAACACCACTGTGACTCATCATCCTCTCCTGCAGCAAACACACAGAGACAATGAAAGTTGTTACAGAGCACGTCGACTGCAAGACCTCCGAGTCACTTTGCGGCTATTTGTGTTTTCTGCATCTCTAACATCTCAATTTCAAGAAAACAGAAGATAAAATAACGTTTATTTTTTCAGGTGAACCATTTCTTAATACAGTCAAGCTTAATAATGTTGCAACATTGGAGGATTAATCAGTCGGTCAACATACACATCAGTCATCACTACAGTGTGAAAACTAAACCGTGTTTCAACTTTTAGATGCATTGGAACGATGGTTTGTTTTAAAGATGCAAACATTAACTTCCTGACTATATCTATCTATATGTATCTATATCTATATATCTATTTATAACCTGGTGTATAGAGTTTCACAAACTAGTTAATAGTTTCAGTTCACACGTTTTATTTCTAGCAGTAAGACACATGTGCATGTAAAGCGTTATAAATTGTTGCAACTCAACATCGTTTGCGCATCTTTTGAGAAATTCTTTTATTGCAATGACATCCTGTAGCATTCCTGCAGGACTACAGATCTGAAAACCGATAGCCGAGCATGCTGGGCTCACTCAACGTGACTCTGAGGAAGTGAAATAATGAGAAGAACAGAAGAAAATAAGAGGCGCCAGCAAAAAAAAAACCTCAGTGCATTTCTGCTGAGGTCTACACCAGTTGAGTCACATGGTCCTATCCCACAATCTCTCTATTCCCTCATTTCTTTTCTCAGTAGAACTAAATCCTCCCTCTTCTTAGCTTCTGGGCAAACAGGCAGCCAAGACCCATTATACTTTCCATTGCTCATGGCTTCCCCTGGCTTCTGCGACCAGAGAATGTGCTCAAGTCCAGCTCAAAGAACACACAACCTAATTAAACCTAACTAACAGGGAAACGTTCCCAGAACGTTGTCTATAACGTTCTCCAAAACTTCTGTCAAAGCTATCAAAAACATTCTTGCAGTAATGTTAATAGAACGTTACGTATCACACATCGAAAACGTTACTCTTAAGTAGTTAGTGGAACATTTTAAAAACATTACAGAATGACAAAGTTTGAATGCTTATAGCCAAGCAATATGTTAAAATAACGTCCAAATAAACTGCATGTTTTGAACGTTCCTAGAACAATCAAAATAACATTTATGTTAGGAAACATTAGAGAAACGTTCTTACAACCTAAAATTGTTAGCTGGGAAGCTCAACAACAGGTTGGGCAGTGGGAAAGTGAGAATGCGGTGTGTCAACATAAAAATCTCACACTGTTATGTTTATTAGTCATCAGCAAAGGGCACAATATACCGTTGTGCTGAGCATCAATCCAGCTCTAAATGAGGGGCCTGACGGGAGACCTTAATGTACTGCTTTAGAGAGTACAGCTATTGTTCATAGGCTTGTTGTTTTTATGTGCTCTGTGCGCTCTTTTCTGTTGCTCTACAATGCAGCTCGTTCAATAAAACCATTGAAGTTTTTCCGCAATGGTCATTTGAGACTTCCAAACATGGCAGCACTGTTCTCCAACTCACAGAGCTGAAATTAAAAATCAATACCGTCTAGCTGTGACGGATCCTTACAACCAAAGCCAAGTATTAAACTTCTGTATGTAACTTCATTTACTACTAGACTTACCGGCTGACTGTACATTACCAGTTACTGTATATGAAGGATAAGACTGGACGTCTAGATTAGGACTGGATCTGAGAGACTGGAGATTAGCTGATGATTAAGACTGGAAATTAGCTGATGATCAAATAAGAAAATACATCTCAGATTTTTAGAGTAAAGAAGAAACTAGAACCAATTCTAGAAAAAATAATCATACAGACCCTGTCTATGAGCTTTTTATACCTGGGTCAGTAATCAACCACTTAACTCAGAATGCCCTAGCAACCACATAGCAACGGACTAAAGACCACTCAGGAAACCTTAGCAACCACATAGAAAAGCCCTGGTAACTATTCACATACAGAAACACAGCAACACTGCAAAGACAAACAATGCTTCAGAAATAATTTACTTCAGAAATAAAAAACAGAACAAAGCTTTAAATACACAAACCACAGCTAGACTGCCAAACTTCATTCACTGCCGCCATGGTCTTATATATAGCTTATTAAAAAAAGCTCGTTAAAAGTCTAAACCGAGCAGAAAAGATTGAAGGTTAGTTAGAGGGTGTGTTATGGTCCTGTTTACTTTATACGCTGTGTTTTTAAATAAGTCACTTTCCTAGACCGAAACCGTCAGCAAATCCTTTATTTAAACATCTCACAGCAAAAGCAAATCACAGCCTTCACTTCAATAACATAAACAGAAGTAATTGCAGGTGCTGCATGCCAAGCTCCACGCAAATCAAACAAAACAACAGAACATGATATTTCTGATCCTGTGTCATTATACTGCAGAACCATTTCCTATAGCAGTGTATTATAATCTACCTGCTGTCTTGAACCA
>JAZGTJ010013473.1:0-14936 GCA_036877575.1 Botia almorhae
GTCCGCTAAGCGGTACTCACGTGAGTTGAGGTGGTGTTGAAAGAAGCGACCAACAATGAGGAATAACATGAACTCAATGTCCGGTGCTGAGTGAACCTTACTTTCTGTTTATATACCCGCGGAGATTACTTCCGGGACCTCGTGATCTCACGTGACTCGGTGCGTGTGACAACATGTGGGATCATATGTGAGTTATGTATATAGGTGTACTGTATATTTGGCCCAACCAATAAAAGATAGGGAAGTTTTTGAAATTCCGTTTGGTGTAACTAGTGGTGCAAATCACTTTTAAGTGAGTCACTTCACCTACAGAAAACTGAACTCTGTATAAACAAATGTTTTGTGCCCTACAAACTGGCAGGATAATGAATGTACAAACCATTTTGCTTGCAAATAATGCAACAATAGTTTTATCCAAATGCTTGAACCCTGATAATCATTTTGTGAGTTATGTGGTAGTTTGTTAAACCAAACATATTTAGTGGTGTTTGCTAAAAACAATTATTACTGTTATTATTACGCTAGAATATTATAGAAGGTGGGTCTTGCCTAACAACCTACAGTAGCAATCACACCGCACAAACAACGTGCAAATTGTGCAATTACAAAGCCCTGCCACCCACCCACAATAGAAACATCATAAAAAAACTAGATTTTTACATTTTAGACATTGTTTGCTAATACATTTAAAATGTTTACATTGCAAAATGAAAAAAAAAATGTTGAAATGTGTTTATAAATTGGATTGTGAAGTTGTTCCAGATTCTGTCCACTAATTTGTGTATTAATTATTCTGAATGTGTTTGTATGTGTATAGTGCATCCTTAAACTATGCATCACCTAGATTGCGTCTCATATTCATTTTTTGTCTCCACAGGTAAGCCAGTTTCCTGTTTCTAGTGGACTTCATGTTGAGAGTAGGTCTGTGTCGCTGCTGGGGATGATGCATCCTTGTTCTGTGCTCTGAATAATGGAGGCAGAAGGTAAAGTAGTTTCAGTGAATAATGTGATTCTGGAGGTGCCCAGTTAGGAACAATATATATACTTTTTTATATTTCAGCACTGCAATCCCTACAGTGCATGCCATGGATGTATACATGTATTGTATGGATACTCTATTAACATTTATTTTTGGCATTTTGGCATGTAACATTGGGGCTTATTTTACATATTCCTCACAGATAAATGGACAGTGAAAATGTCATCCTTATTTTTAAAAGACACATTCCACAAATATGGTAGACTTTGGTGTCCTGTTATTTTTTGTAAAGCATTGGAGACACAAATCCTGTGGGTTTTTTTTGTTTTTGTTTTGAAAACTTTTTAAACTAGATAAACTATTGCATAACATACACTTGTATTTAAAATTACCCCCCTAAATTGTTGATGACATTCAAAAATTAAAATAATTTAGTATTGTTTTTTTGAACAATTTATTGAAGTAATGTCTAACTAAGTGCTAAAAGCTCTTGTCCTGTGTAGTACAGTTGCTGGTTTGGTGGTCTTTTAGGTTTCAGCAGATGTCTGGGTTATGAAGGTGCTGCTTACCACCATCCAGTAGAGTAATAGTGGGTGTGTTTGCGAGAAAAAGTAATGATAAATCTCTTCTCCAGTCGGAAGCGGAATAATGAACTACGTCGTGTTTCCCACAGGACTCATAATTTGGCGTGCCCACTTGCCAGACTGTGATGCGCTCTGGTATTCTCTGCAGAGCGGAACATTAGTTACTTTGCCCCACTCTTATTGGCAGGATTAATCTGACATTATGCAAGCTGTTAGGGCATTGCCTTTTGCTGCATATCGCTTTTTTTGAGAAAATCAAAACAGCCTAGAAAATGTTTGGGAAAGGGGAATTTAATAGCAATGGCAATAACAAATAAAAAAATAAAAATGTACTTATCACTTTGATTTTACCACTCTGTTTTCACACCTGCCCATTTTTGTCAATATTAACATTATTCAGAGGTGAAGTGGAGTTCTGCTCCATAATGCAGAGTTAGTGCTGCAAGCCAAGTGCATATTTTAGATTCTGCAATATAGGTAAAGCATGTTAAATTATAATACTGATGTTTTTCTTTAAATAACACAGAATAAATAATCAGAATTGTTGACTATGTTGACTATGGCCAGAGTTTCTGTCTGTACGTGCTCAGATATTTTGAATATATTCTAAATATTCTAAAATTTACGAATAATAGTAATAATGGTAATAATAGTGCTTGATAAAAAAAATATTCCTTGTTGATGTAGTTTCTACATTTATTTTTAATTGCTAATATTTGCAATATTTTAACAAACTGCCCACAGATGTGTAGTCATGTCCAAAGGTGTCTGGGCTAAGCCCCGAATACTAGTCTTTCAGTCATGAACGAATTAGTGATTTCAAAGTGATTAAGTGAACCAGTCTTTTTTGTTAACATCAATGCACTCATTACAACTCATTATAAGTTTCTCCCATAATAAGACAAGTTTTGGCCCGGTAATGACTCGGTAATGGCCCGTTTTTTTTAAATCAGTTGAGTGAATTATTTAATGACTTAAAGACACTTTTACTGGATTCCACCTACTGGCGTAGGAATGTAACCGAAAGGGTCATTGAATGAATCAGAGACTGATCCATTTTTTTAGGTGTGAGAAAGTTACGATTCAAATCAATAATATGAATCAAATCCATTACCAATAGATGCAAATTTCAGCTGATTTGTGATGCACCACTAGTACTTCCAGAACTCAGGCTAACAGAAAATTTAGGTTAACTCTTTTTGTACAACTAAAAAACAGTTTTGTTTTTATTTTTAATAGATGCATTTTTTATTTCTAGAAACAAAACTGCTAGGAAGTCTTCTGAACCTCATACTTTGTTAAACATTTCAACCTTATTGAATGCTTTTTTAGTCTGACAGGATGCTTTAGAGCCAAAGTCTTTCATAACCCAGAGGAAACCTTACACGTGTCTCAATGTAAATTAATAAAGACAAATAAGAAGAACAGCAGTGAATTTAACAGGTCTGTTGGAATGGCTCCACTGCAGAGGAAATGTTGTTGGGCATGTCAACAATTTAGCTCTTAGATGGCACTGCTCATCATTAGAATAATTCAGTGTAATTAGCCAGTCTTTTAATAATCTAAATAGACACAGTGTCCCAATACTTCCTCTGAGAGATAAATGCTGTTTACCCAGCCGAAGAGAACCTGTGTATTCACTGCTGCGCTCCAAACTTTAAACGACAAGCATGATTGTGTTTCTGACAGTGCATTGCGCTTAACGATTTCCAACAAGAACTCTGGACAGTTTGTAGACAGCGGATATGCTGTGTTTGCATATATATGGGGTCACGCCGGGTAAATGGTCTGTCTTTTAACGCTCACTGTGAGCAAACACTTCTGTACATCTGCAGTCGAGTGGCAACGGATGAATATTTACAGATTCATTATTGAATTAGAGAGGTAATTACTGTTGAGGGGGTTGTATTTAGGCATGCTAAGCCCTGGTGAACATCGTTTCAAAGGAAAAATCCATTTGACTGTTGTTATTAGTCTGACTGTGTATTTCATGTTTATTTATTCTGAACGAGAAACCCGTTTTTAATCCTTGTGGCTAGATACATCATATACAAACATTTGAATGGCATGTGTTGAATTATTAATGCATCCCTCATGTATGATTTATAGTGGATTTCCCACATATTCTTCCTGATGTGATTCTTAGCATGATGGACTTTTTTTTCAATTTTAGCTTGTAGGCAGAAAGTCATGTGGTGAGTTTATTTAATCTTGTAGTGATGAAATGCTACCTAAAATAGTAGTAGGTTTAATGTAAGAACTTGCACCTTTGGTACTTTCTGATAAGGAGTCGTGCTTACATGGAAGCTGTTGTGTGGTAGCCACATTCGAGAAACCATCTCTAAAGTTGTTTTCACAAGGTTATGCAAGTTATTCAAATGTGAGGTTGTCATGGGATAGAACCTTGGTGTGCAGCTGTGCTCAGTGATTAGGTGAATTGTGGGAATTTTACATTTTCATTTTTACTTCTGGGATTATAATTCGTTTAATTCGAGTTGTCGTTTACACAGGATGTATTTTTGCTTTATAATGTCCAGTGGGTAGTTTTAATCATCTTAATTACATAACATGTAAATTAATTTATCATTAATATTAAGATTAATATTAAGATTAATAACATTATTGTGGCAAATGAAATAATTAAATATGACAAAAAATGGCTTTAAAATCAATATGTTTGGGCAAATCATTTATAATATAATATAAGCCTGTCACTGGCCCACAGTTCACAGCAATTCATTTTGTCTGTCTGCGGTGGATTCACAGTAGAGCTCATTGACACAGGACACATTCTTGTATTTCATTATAAAAATACAAGAAATTGTTTTTCCATGTACACATGTAGGTAAACCTGTTTGGCCATTGCATCATGTCTCAGTGCAATGTCAGATTAAAAGTAAGGCTGTATTCTGTTCCATTTTGTTGTGCTCTGTCTAGCTGTTTTTAAACACAAGACCACTTGTGAACTATTTCTCACTTAATTATTCTGTACCGGCAGGTGCCAGTCACAAAAGCTGAAAAGCAATCAGCAGAAAAACAATTTGCATTCAGTTTTAAATTGCATAATTTATGTTGAGGAGCATGATCATTTGTATTAGGTTGTTTAGCTCACCTTAAAAACATTTTTAGCAAAATTGTATAAAATTAATGGCACATCTTATAAACATGCTCTCTATTCGCAAGACAATACAAAAGTAAGATGTGTCATGACAGTCAAAGATGCCCGTCTGCTTGGAAAAACAATTTGAAAACAGTGGAGACTTTTGTGACGGCCCCTAACTTTCCCTGCCTATGTAAAGTGAAGAATTAGAAATGGTTGCCAGATTGAATTCAAGCCCTGAAGTACTGTGACCCCTGGAGTCAGATAAACACAGGCCTCCATTCCTCTCTCATTCTATCATAACTGAAGTTATAGCCTTGCAAAATGTCAAAGTTAAGTGCTTTTGTCTGGCTCTGATCTGTCACCAGCCACTGCCCTATGTGGCTAGACACATTCTAACATTTTTATCTCTCTTTATAGCATTGGGCATTATAGAAGACCATCAAGCTTAAACTATATATACTGGGGTACTTTATGTGTTATAACCCATCATGTAGGTGTTAAAGATTTCACTGTTCAGTGGGCATTACCGCAGGCCATATCTGCAGCACTGAGAGTTTGTTTTGGGTTGGATGGAAAGGTTTTCGGCAGGCTGATGCTTCACAAAGATCATTTCAGGCGTGTTTTGGGGAAGCCACAAAGCTTAATCTCTCCCGACAGCCAACTCCAGGCAATCAATCTCCGAGGAGAATCAGTCGACATACTGCCCATCTGATAGAGGGCTGAAGATGAGGCATTTTTGGACTCCTCTCTCTCTCTCTCTGGTTCTGCCCCTCCCGTGCTCTGCTTGCCTCCACTGCACTGTGGGTCTATAATATATCATGTAGGTCTATAGTTCTATAACATAAACTTGCTCATAGTGGTAGTGGTATTGTATGAGTATTTATATTATAAATTGAATTGCTTGCCTGTTTTTAGGATCTTTAAGATTTTTGTATTGACATTAATTTCATCACAAGTGTGTGTGTGTTTGTTTACTGCCTGTCTTTTCTATTTAACAACTGATTCAAATCATCAGCTCATTAGCAGAGACCCATAAGCTGAACTGGGTGTCAGATAATGGAGACATACAAAATGTGCAGTGGATCACCAGCAGTAGGATTGCGCATTACTGCATTACAGTAATGACAGCTCAGGGTCAAAGGTAAAGCACAGGTTGTCACAATGCAAAACATCTTAATGGCCCTAAAAAATTCCATCCAAGACAAGGCAAAAATTAAAATTGTACCAAAACATATTATTTTGGGGTGAAACAGGACAAGGATATGTTTTTGTGTTTTTATGTTTTTTCATTAGCATAATAAACCAACATTTTTATCAAAAGAAGGTTTTAATTTATTTTTCACTTTTTGTTTATTCAGTACATTAGTACAGTACATTCTGTAAATTAGGAATATGCATTAGAATTTAAACATGAATATGTATGTTGAACAATAAACATCAAAAGATGTACATTTACATTTATGCATTTAGCAGACGCTTTTATCCAAAGCAACTTACAGTACAGATTCAAGTTTACATTTTGTATGTAAAAAATGTCATACATTTCAGATGTACATTTGACCCATCACAGGGTATTATATCAGAGGAATCTTTTAAATAGGACAAATTAATAAATCAAAGAATGGAGGGGTGGGCATTAGCGAGCTCTGCAGAACTGACGGGCCCATTCACACACGGGCAGCTGTTTCTCCTCCAGCATGGATCATGAGCAAATCTGATGATTGTTAGTCTTGAGGGTTGAAAAGGCTGCCACAGGCATCAGTTCGGGCAGCTAGAAATTACATGTTTGGGAGCATGTAAGAGACGAGTGAAAGAGACACTGGTTTAGAGAGAAAATATGCTGGGCTGAAACGCCAGGGAACATGGCAAAGTTGCTAATGCTGGTTCACTGGTGGAATCAAGCGCTGTTAAGAGTCATATTTCCTTTTGACAGGGGCGAGGAAAGCAGTAAATACGTTATCGAACTGGGGGAAATAAGGCCATTGTAAACAACATGCCCAAGGAGACCTATTAGTTTGATTGATCATAAACAAATGCAGACAGGTCCCTCTCTTGCACTGAAAGCCTCAACCTGGTAGTACTGATAGATGTTGGTGGTAGATACATGAATGCATGAGTGCAGGTATAGAATACCTTGAACATCAGCTCTGTGACAGATTACAGCCATTTGAATGCGGTGTTTGTTGGTCAAATGCGGTAAACAAAGAGCAAGAGCAGAGCACAGCTGATCCACAGCTGCATTTATACTGTCAGCTGCTTTCTTTCACAGAGATCTGCCACTAATCAGATCTTGTATGCTGGTAAACAGTAAAAATGATGTGTCTGTAGGTCATCAGACCTACATATAAACACCCTGGTTGTCTTCTTAAAGGCAACGTGTGTGTCATTACTTACATACAATTGTAAAATACCCCAAACTTTTAAAGCTCTGTTTGTTTTAGAATCCTGATTAGCCAGAAACAACAGCATTGGCTCAAAGCCCAAAATTCTAAAAGAAGCCATAAATACCATGTGACCAGTAAATCTGGAGCTGAATGAAAATTACATTATGACAGTGCTGATTGGCTGACGGCACAAGAACATGCAGTCCCAAGCACCTCACCAGCAACTGAGTTAATACACATTACAAAGTGCATACTTTTTAAAGAGCCCTCCAAAGAGTTGGTCAGTAGCAAAACATCCACTATAATGCAATAACATATTAATAATATATAAAGGTTGTCAGAAGATGCAGCTACTTTTAAACATCCATCAAAAGGGTTTTGCTTTTTGCCCCCCAGAATTGTATAGTTAAAACATTTACAAGCAGGGGTTAACTGGGTCGTGCTAGCCAGCCAAACCCAGAACCTCTGATTTTAACCCCCATTCTCAGAAAGCCTCAGAGATAGAGATGCATTAGAGGCTGATGTATTTTGCTTCCAGTGGCAGTACATTAGTCCTGTTTCGATTTATTTGAAACTGAAAATGACCAAACAGCTCAAGACTACAAGTAAAGCGGGTCCTCTTCTAAGAAGGTATAATTTTGATATGTTGATGTACTTTTTTTGGAGAGATTTTAGTGCCTGATGTTACTTGCCAGTTAGGGCATCTAAGTGTCCTCAAATGGCAATACAAGCACATACGCTGGACCATCCGCCCACCTTCATTTCCTGCAGTTTATGACTGGCGGAAAATGTTAATATTGGAGTGATATTTTCAGAGTCTTGTGGCCATTCCACGAGGTCGAGAGAGGCGGTTTGCTGAGGCAGAGTCTTTGTGACAGATGGGGTGTTTGTTCTTGGCGCCGGATATCACCTAAAATCTGGGCGTAAAGCGTCAGATTACTCATGATAAATGAAGACGGTTTGCACGACTGCCGCAGTCGTTGCATCACACGGTCTGGTAATAACTGGAATTTTAAGAGGTGTGCGCTTTAAGATATATATTCAGCTTCTCCAGGAAGCTTTTGGCTGGAAGTAGCTATGTACTTATTTTCTCAATAGTGTCTGAATGCAATTAATCTCCAGTATACATTTTGGGTCTTGGGTATATTTGGAAGTGGCACATGTTAAGTATCTAATTAGGTAACGGAACTTGCAGGCCTAAAAGAGATTGGGCAAGAAATTACATCATTCATCTTAATTTGGTAGTGTTTTGCTTTTGTTTATTGGATAAATGCACATGCACATAAATGTATTTTTCCATTGTGTGCTCTGCTACATCTCATACGTATAGCAGTTAATCTCTGGAGACAACAAGGAAAAACAATATTTGCATCTGATGTTCTTTCACTCAAAATCAAAATCCAGCATTTGTTGAAATCAGCAAAAAAGCACTTAAAGGCGTAGACAGTCATTTCCCCAAATCAAACTCATGAGGCCAATTAGAATTATGCTGTTGATATTCAAAAAATCAGCTTTCCTCTGGTTGTTAATTTATACACAAGAAAACAAGAAAGCAAACATTGCTTAAAGGCATTCTGATAAGCTCAAGCTTATCAAACTCAAGCTCATATTTTCTTACTATTACTTAGTAATTATAATTTCATATATAATTACTAAGTTTTAAATAAGTTTTCAGATGAACAAAAAAGTTAAAGGAGTGATATTTTATCATGTTAGTCTTCTGTGAAGTCATTTCCTGTTTTCTTGTCACATGACAACAAAATAGCTTCCATCATATTGGTTAAACCACACTCACAATGGCAGACACAACATTTACATATAATATTTATATTATATATGCCAATTTAAGAAAAAAGTACGAGATTATTTTTTGTTACAGTCTCATAAAAGTTACACCACCCTGACATTTTTACTTTGCCCCCCCCACAACAAAGAAATTTTAAATTTAGAAATTGAAGACATTGATCACAGAAAATGTGTCTTTAAGTTGATGCCTGTTTAAATGCTTTTTTTTATTTATATGTGAATAAATAATAGATCAGACCCAAAAAAATGATCCCTTCACAAGGCACCATGAAAATGGATGACAGATACAGTTGAATGCATCTGTGAGAACGTGGGAACAGAGAGAGACTGGCTCTTTTCCAGGACTGTTTATGGATCTAAATGAGGAGGTAATTATGGGATGCTGCATTGGCATTGTCAGCATTTTAGATGCGTCTCATTTCAGAGTCCATGTGTTTGGAACATACTGCTGGGATCAGCTGTTACGAAAGCCAATAAGCTCTCGAGAACGATCAGACTCAACTGTCTGTCTGTATGACGTGTAGTCACAGTGCATCAAATCACTGTCAGACTCCTCAATGTACCATATACGTCTACGGTCTGATGTTTAGAGACACATAACAAGAGATCCTAGCTGGAGCAGTCCATTTTTATCCCAATCTGTGTCTTAGACATATTTGGGTCTTTGAGGATTTGTGGTGGATAATACAAGCCGAAACGGGAAATGATGCAACATACAAATACTTTGTTGAAAATTCACTAGGAAGTATTGCTGTCAAAACACGTCACTCTAAGAGAGGTGACTGCATATGCTGCCATTAGTCCCTTCCTCTCTTCACTGATCAGACAAATGAAGCAGGAAGTCTCGATGCCGCCCATCCTGAACCCTGATCATAACATATAATGGTTTGGCCAGGTGCTGGGGTGGCATTAGACCTGCTGGACAGGTGGCTGTAGGAAGGAGGATGGCTTCAAGCTCCAATAATGAAAGCAGTGCCAAATGGACCCCCATCTGCTGCCATGCTATGCTCTCTGAGCCATTAAAAACAGCCTCTTCTCATTCAGATGGGAAGAAAGGGGGCTGCTGAATAGAATTCTCCCTCTGGGTGCTCGCACAGGAAAGAAGGTTTGTGAAAAACTTCCCTGGCGACAAGTGAGATGGGTTCCTGGTTAGGGGTGATGAGGAGTTGAAGGTACATCGTGGGAGACCTTTTGAAGTTCAGTGCACACTGAAGTTTAGTGTTCAGACACACACACACAAAGTTTTCAAGATGCGTAAATGATAGGTGTAAAGAAAAAATAGGTGAAATAGGTGTATAGTATAAAAATCTACAGTATAAAATTATCTAAAATTATATAGTATAGTATCTAAAATTATATTATTATTGTATATCAATAATGTATTATTGTTTTATAATGTATTGTATTATATTAGACCATTTGAAAATAACTCGGGCAGCACTGAATCATATTGTCATATCAAATAATTTTTCAGGGGATACTTGGAAACAGTTGAAATGACCTGTTTACCCCTGTTTTTCTCAAGCCTGTTCATGTTTTCATTATTGCTAATAATGAAGAAACTTGCACAAACTTCAAAGTGGAAATGAGCTGGGTTGCCCTGCAATGATTTGGGTCACAGATTCACTTTTAACTGAATATTCACGAATGTGCGAGTGCCGATTGGCACTCGTAATTAACAAAAGGTTCTGTCTATAAGATGCATGCTGTAACATGCATGGCAAACTTAATTAACAAAGAGTAAAAGAGCAGATACAAAATAAAACACCACAGCAGAAACAGTAACATAACACTTATTTATCATAAGTCACTGTATGGTATGTCCATGAGGTGATTTAAACAAAAGTCTATGAACACTGTAATTATTTGAAACAGTGTTAGGTTGGTGACTTGCTTAAACAGCAAAAATTCCAATGGAAAATAAAAAAATTAAAAAAAAGTTTCCAATGGCCATGCTGGTTCACCAGCTAGATCAGCAGGAACCAGCAGAAGTTCTGCAGCCTATGAACCAGCAGCCTATAATGGGCTACAAGATGGTCCATGTTTTTTTAGCAGGTTGGGTATTAAAGTTTACAAGTTTATTTTTAAAGACATGAAAAATTAATGAAAGAAATGTTCTGGATATTCAAAAATCACTTTAATTCCTCAAATTCAAATTCCTTAAATTTTTGTGGTCATCTATCAGTTCAATCACTAAACAAATATACATCTTATTTTTAAGCAAAGAAGGACTTTTGCGATTTGATAGATTTTAATGTGTTACATTTGCCCTCTGTTACAATTTTACCCACCCTTGTAACCTTCCCTCTGCCACACAGATAATAATGTGACAACCCACTTCTTAATTTACCATTGTTTTATTTGTAGAGTAAGAAAAATGTGGTTTTACACTCACCGTGCACTGACTCATGTGGCTTGACACTTCACCTTATTGGATGCATGGCGGTTGTAATTGTTAGCTGTCAACATATATCTTACATAAGCTAGAGTGAGTGTAACTGCGCAGTGTGGGGCTTTTATTGACCTTGAATCTCTGCCCTCATTTCTATTTCATGAATTGCGCCACAAGGGCAGTCTTGCTTTGGTTCAGTAATTTATCTCAAAATTGTAATTGATGACCACAACTGGGTGGTTCTAAGAGTCGTGTAAAATTCGTAATAACCCATAAGAATCTGCGCAGAACACTAAAATGACAAATGCTTTTGTTTTGCGGGGATGGTGGCTTGAATATAGCTTTCTCCACAGACTAGGATTGACCTCACTAGTGTGCTAAGCAAGCACACGATTTCCCCCACACTTTTAATTTAGTACCACCAACCCAGTAGGACATTCATAAATATTCACGACAACAAATAAAGAGGCCTTTGTAAACAAAATGGTGTCAGTCCTCGTTTGTCCGATATATCTGCCATTTCAAGCACAGGAGACACCAGGGACCACGAGTAAATTACTGGGCCGGAAATTGAGTTATTGGGAATCGCCTTGTCAACAAGGGTGTTAGCGAGGCGTGCAGTTGCCTTGGATTCCCAGGGCCCAGTTAAGTGGTTGCTATGCGTCGGAGCCCATTGGCCGCCCAATGTCAGTAGAACCTAGTCTCAACGCGCAGATCCAAATAATAACGGTTGTTTTCAGACGACATGTTTGTTGGCTCACTTGCAGACGTATCTGCTCGTCCTCTGCAGGGTTTGACCATTAAACGGATGACCTTGAGACTCACCTAACCATCCTTCTGGCTCCAGCCGCCTGCAAGCCAAATGAGAATAGAGGCTGATGTCATTTTTGAAGTGAAGCATCACATTGACCTTGTTTGAGTTAAACGTGATGAGTTTCTTGAACTTCTGCTCTTTCAATTTCAGAACTGTCTTGATGAGTTTCCTCTTTTAGAGTTTGCTTTATGTGTTTGCTGGTGCTTAAGGTTTTGCTGCTCCAGACTCACTTGCTGTCTGGAGACCAACAAGCGTTGAAGAATGAGATAGATATGATTTTTGAAAGGATGATCCCACATGTTTTGTTATAACAAACAAACAGTAAATAATGTTAGAAAATTATAGAAAAATTAAAGTAGTATTTTACAAAGGAATAGATGTAAAACCAATAGATTAGAAGCACCAGTTGTCCCTCAGCTCTGCCATGCAACATACATAAAGCTTCACATCTACAGTGTGAGTACATCTGTACTCAACAAAATACATTTTATTTTGTTTTCTCTGTATTTTGTTTTGCTTGCCAGTAAAAATAAGCATCCTTAAAACAAAATAAATTGTTAAGACGTAAAATACTAAAACTTGTTTTCATGAAATAACTTGAATTTTGTTTATTTTTTACTCTTCTGGCAAGTTGTTTTTTTTCTGTTTTTAAAGAAACTTTTATATTAATGCTTAAAATAAGAAAAAGTCTTAGTATCCAATGCTGATTTGCAACTAAATTAATTTTGTTTAAGGATGTTGACTGGAAAACAAAAAATACTGATTCAGGAAATCATTTTGCAGCATGTGGTTAGTGTTTAAATACAAACATTTATTTGCTCAGACATAAATAATCATCAAAGGTAACTAACACTTTACATGTTCACTTAATGTGTACTACAAAACGGTTAGTTTATTTTTAATTATTTCATCTTGTCACAAGAAGCAGTAGTTTAGCTCAGGCCTTTCATCCCTACAGGGCGTTTATGTAAGAGCAAGCTTTAGACTGTTTCTATACATAGCCTCTGTTCTCTCTGTACCTAAAATAAATCACCTTCACAAAAAAAACATCAGAAAACTACTTGAAAAAAGTGCTTACACCTGAATTCGTACGTAGACCAGCTCACTTTGCCCGACCGCCCAACACCTCTGTCTCGGTGGAATCAGCGCCGGTTGCCTTGCAGTGTGTTGGCTGCCTGCAGTGTATGCCAAAAGTACATATTAGATGTGTGTTCACAGAAGCATGACATAAAAATTGTTTGTATAGAAACCCTGCAGGGAAAGAGCGGGTCTGCTCCACATGTCCACATCAGTGCATGAACTTTGAGGGTGGTTGCCTCAGATTAATCTTAGTCCTGGATTAAATTACACTGTCAATGGTGTTTCTACAATGAATTTTCTGTTAACTCTACTACTTGGTTTAATCTGTTTCGAGAAAACTGACCTATGTGTGTTTTGACCATTTTTCTGATTTTGTCTCTTTAGGGAAAATTAAATGAGAGAAATTTGCGGTCGATGCCGTATCAAAGTATATTCGGGAGTGTTAATCCGATTGTGAGTAATGGACTGCTGTGTACGTTTGGAATCTGATATGCTGATGGAACTGGAGTCAAGTTGTGAGGTTTTGGCCCGAAACAACGGCTTTGTTGGTCAAAACAAAAGAAGGAACAAGGACACAGAATACTAAGCAGACACAGAAATGTATCATTCCTGTATGTTCATTTGGGTACTTTTATATCATAATTTTACCTGTATATTAGGGCTGTAGCTAAAAAGGTGGAAATGACTGTAGCCACCTAGATTTTCTTGTATACAGTTAGTAGTCTTGCACTGATTCTGGAAAATATTTTCTACCCTTCCTTTAATATTTGAAAAACATTTTTTACCAAATCAAAAAACAGTGCAGTGTAGCCAATGTACAGCAAGCCATTTAATCACATGAGAAGAAAACCATAAAACAGAAAATAACATTACAGCGACCTTCGTGTCTGTGTGTCAAGATTGGTTGAGGTTGTCAAATGGTGTGAACACGTAATCATATTCATGATTCAAAACTCACATTCAAATATCACTCCAAAATTATATTTGTAAAAAGAAATACTTTATACATTGAAAGAACATGTAAGTTAACATGTTCATGCTGTAAGGGAATGTTTTCTTCACAGTTCACATTTTCTGAGTACTTAAATTAAAACTTTTGTTAAACATTGTATAAAATAAAAAATAAAACCAAAATTAACAAAAAAATTACATTTCTAAGATTCGTTAATCCATCATCTTGGCCATGTTAATGTAATTCTTGTAGCCCATGTGGAACTGTAGACAAAGGCTGCAGTTGTTTATCTATGAGGCTGTTCAGAACAGAGATGATAAGTAATCACACTGCAGTTTAAAGTCCCCATTGTTTAATTCTCAGTAATATGACATCACAATTGTTATTTCATGCTATACAGAGATGTACCAGCCATTACCAGCAATCTCATCTATTATACACTATAATTGTTCTCTGTGCTTTGCTAGTTGTGATATTTATGGATTTGTGTAGAAAAACATCCACTTCCTTCATTAATGACAACATTGCCAGACTGATTGGCTGTTTTCCTGCTGTGCTGTATTAAACAAATTAATCTGTTTATTTGGTTCAGACATTTGAAGGTGTCATTTTATTTCATAATCTATTCATTTTCCCAAGAAAATATTTCATAAGCATTGAACGAGCTTAGTAATAAGTATCCATCTGTCTATTTGTCCGTTGTTTTCCTATCTGCCTATTTATCTGCCTGGTTATCTACTTGTCTGCCCATCTATCTGCTTATTTATCTGTGTATTTGTCTGTCTATTCTATTTATCTACCTACCTGTCTATCTACCTATCTATCCATCTCTCCATTAGAAA
>JAZGTJ010013474.1:0-14936 GCA_036877575.1 Botia almorhae
TGTTTACAGTTACAGCCAAGTAATCTGGAAGCTTTGCAAATTCAGCTAACATTACATTCATGCCATCATTTACAGTATATCTGCGAAACATCATTCATTCTCACTGCCACTTAAAAAAGACATTTTTATATATTTAAATGTTTCACTCAAATATATGTGCATAATTGTTGCTGTATATTACTGTGCACTCTTATATTAATGTAAACTTATCATTCAGTGAAACTGCGCTTCATTAACTGAACTGTTACTGTATTTTACTGCTTTATTTGAATATTTTTTAACAACTTGGCAATGGCTGTTTGGTCAAAATGATGGTTCCTTTGAATTTCAAAAACCCTTTATATTAAAACACAAATATTAGGATATATACACTGAATGTTATCATGTGTATTAGTCTCACCTGTGTATAGTCTGCTTTGACTGGTGGGTTTTCCCGGAGCTCAGGGTCTGTATACTCATTGTTTACATAGTAGCCAATGCGAATGAATTCTTGCCCTCGATATGTGCATGTGATCAGCACGACGGTCACGCCCACTGCGTCGCTCTCGGGTATCAGTCCTGTGTTTGGAGCTTCTGCCTGTCAACACATTAAAAACACACAGATCTATAGCCTGAAGCTGTTGCTTCATTTAGAAGCATACTTTTAATATTGTAGTATCTACAAATGAAACTGTGTCACAAAGATCAACATACACAAAGAAGTCTTAAGTCTACAGTACAGGATGAAGCTGCCCACAGTAATTTCACACACCCTGGTTTTAACGTTAGTTCAATGTTTCACTGTATTTGCCCTCAGGTTTGACAAATAAAGCCCAGGTGAGAAAACTAAAGTATTCTTAGCAGTCGGTTTTATTATTTTGATGTGTACTTTTTCAATTCACCTCCAGATGGCAGTATTTTGACATGTCTTTACCCCCTTCAGCAGTCTGTTGCAGTTTTGTATTGCATAAAGCAGATCTTTTTCTAGTATAGGTGGATACTACTGTACTGAATACAACACGTTCTTCTCAGATCAAACACACCTGAAATACAAACATATGTCTGCCGGCAGGAACCGGGCCGACCAGAACAGAGTCCAGAATCTGGTCGTACTCCTCACTCTCTGCAGAGCCCACATAGATGATCTTCCACTCCAGATCTGAGAATGAGATTGTGTAACAGAAGTCACACCGTGACCTCCCACCACAATTGAGTACAAGCTCATATCATAACATTCAAAACAACCCAAACTGGATTGATCACAATAACTGGTGGAAATTCTTTTATCGTGTGTATATTATCAGTGAACAGTGATTACTGAAATGAAAAACACGGAACAGGTGGCACTAATGTTAATGTAATAATTATAACAGGTATTATGAACAGTTCAGTGATTGGACACAACATACTGCAGTATTCAGTTTGACTAGATGGAAAATCTACATGTTCTTAATACAAGATTCTTATAGCTGCGCAACAATTCTCCTCTGTACACGTCACCAAGATCCGGAACCAATCAGGAACTACATGAAACCAATGATCCCGCCTACATCTTCTCTTTGACTAATCAGAAAAGAACTCCCCGTCGGCGCCAACATGTTAAAGCGCGTGCATGTTAACCATAGTGACAGAAACATCCGCCGAACATTTCAACGATGTTGTTTTAGAGTTCATGTCTCCACAGCGCTTCTCTTCAGCCGCTGAGTGACATTATGAAATCTCACCTTCAGGCAGGTCCTCCATACACTCAAAAGTGATCTCGAACTGAAACGGGTTGCCGAACGGACTCGGGTTATCCAGAACCGCCACGTTCAGCACCTGCACTTTGGCCATGATTCCTCCAGGATCGACAGAACCGGCCTTGTGTTTAGGAGAGAGCAGCTAAAAAACTGTACGTGTGTCTGTCTTCAGGAGGTTAATTCAGACTTCCACGCTGCTCAAGATGGTCGCTGGACATCAACACAGTGTGTTCACTGCTTTATCAGCTTGATGCGTCGTGTCATGTCATAACAGATGGAGAGGAAACAACTGCGCAAGTGAAGGAGTGAAGGAACAATCCTGTGTCTGTCCAGCGCAATCCTTGACAAACAGCAACAGCCTGACAGCAGCTCTGCAGTCTCACTTATCTGACTGTCGCTTAGAGAAACTCTCTATCGCGCTCTGCTGGACTGGAGGACACTTGAGTTTCTCCTCGGATCATTTTTACAGTTTTTTACAGTCTGGTATTTTTAAAAAAATAAAAGACTGACCACAGAAGGAGATATGAGGATAAAAATATGCCCATTTTATTTCAATATGTTTTATTCAAATAAAAACCTGTTTGAGAATTCCTGTGCTCATCACAAAACAATTTTCTCTCCCTGTCAAACAGAAAAAAATACAATTGAATATTGTTTCTTAATAGAAATAATGTTTTAAACTCAAGTGTAATTATACATTGTCTTTAAAAATTAAAACAAAATGACAATAAAAAACAAAACAGTATGTACTGTAACATTTCCCCAAATTTTTAATGACATGAGGTCACATTCAATCTTAGGTTCAAACACGTCCGCTTACTGTTGTTTTGAGCATCAGTCTGGTTGCGACTCTGTATTTAAGGTCCAGATGTTTCCTTATTAGCATTTCTGTGTTGAATATTTTGATAAATGTCTTCTAATTCCATTACTTGCTTGTTGTACTCACAGATGATCTGCTGTCTTTAGTTTTATGAGCACAGTGTTTCACGCAGGGCCAACATGATGTGCTCTCATTAACTTCACACAGAGGAGGAAAACAGTTCTGAGGTGAAAAACAGAGTTTGACAAAAACTCTGTAATCACACCTACTGCATAGAGAAACACAGTCACAGTGTACATTCAAACATGTGTAGTCGCCTCAGAGCTCGTTCACTTTTATGCTGAAATGACCAGATTAGACAGCAGGAATTTCTGTGCTGGCCCAAACTGGTTTATGTTGGTCTAGCTGAGGCAGGGGCGCCGCTAAGGGGGGGAAAGTGAGGACAATTCTAAGGGCTCACGCTTTAGGGGCCCCCAGAGATCTGCTTTATTAGTAATAACACTACTAGGGGGGCCCAACCTCATATTTTGTCATAGAGCCCAAAATTGCGAGCAGCGCCCCTGAGCTGAGGACAGGCAATTAAAACACAAAATACGTTGTTGACCAGCTATGCTGTTTTTTGGGGCATTACTAACAGTTGACCTAATCAACAGAACACGTGTTAATTTTTCTATGACCATATTCACAGTTACAAAAACCAGCAAGAAAGCCCACTTAAAGCTCCTAACACAGGTGTACCTGGAGCTTTGTATTGCTAACTGCTAACTGTCAGAGAAACAATCGACATGTTCTCCTTGATGAATTAAGATGTGATCTGTGGGTGTGTATAAACATTTATTTCTCTCCTATAAAACATGCGTAAGAACATACAGTGGACTTCTGTTTATATGTGTGAAACTGAGATGCAGTTTCACACTCTGCTGTCAAAACCAGAAACATTTCGATACGTGCTCATGGTGAGAAAATATGAAGTATGTTAATGGGTTTTACAGGAAAACCATTAATAGAATCTATGCAATTACAGAAACAGTTCAAATTCAGAGGCTCACATTATGTTCTGTTATACAAGGATTCTTAGCCTCAATGTCTGAAGTACAGATGGAGATTTTTTTTTTAAGATTTTATTTAGTAAATTTGCTTACAGGTGAAATCAGTTTGTATGTGAACAGCTCCACTGATTCACTTTAGAACAGTTCACAATGTCTCACACAAATCATCTGCAGTAGCTGAAGCAGAGCTGCTATCCATTATAAATCACTGAGTTACAGTAAAATGACTCAAAACCACAATCGCAATCATATCTCCAGCTCGTATTTAATATGCATAAAAATTTAAGCTTCCACGTTTGTTCTGTATTGTAACAGTGTAGCACAAAGCAGAGATATTAAAGGTGTTTTGATTATGGCCTACAGCTGAAGAGCAGGTCCTGCTGGAGACTCAGCATGCCATCATATTTAGCTTTGAGTTCAGCACTGGTCTCACTCTCAGCCTTGCTGGGCCAGTGTTCCAGCCACGTCCTCTCACCCAGAGCGTACTGAGCACTGAAAGAACAGCAGAGAGAGACCGCTTCAGTCAAGCCTTCAAATCACCAACAGATCTTCTGGAAAAGTTCTGCTAAGTGTGTTGCTTAAAAACACTTAATATGGAGAAATATGGAGATCCTTCAGAGCTGAAAACCCTGCGACTTCCTTACAAAGCACCAAGCAGTTTTGGTCTCATGAATATAAACACATTACCCATCACGGCAAGCACACTTGGGGTCACAGGTCAGATATGGTCATTTTAAATGACTCACTTTTTTCCTTCCAGTTGTACAGCTTCAGTCTGACCCATGATCAGATAGCTGGTGCCCTTCTTCATACCCACAGCTTCTTTGCAGGAGATCTGGACAGTGAAAGTACGCTGCCTGCCCTCCACGTCTCTTTCTGGCCCTACACGAATGAACGTTCATGTTTCTTGTCTGATTCAGAGTCTCTGAAATGCTCAACTCTGATTGGTCAAACACCAGTCATTTTGATAGCTAGACCAAAATATTTCAACATTAAAATGTAAACAGTGACATCACTGAGGCTTGAATGAAGAAAACAGTGCAACAGCAGGACATCACATACTGGAGAGCTGTTTACAGGTTCCTGCCATAAGAACATCATGTACAGTTCATACAGTACATACAGTACACACTCTGATTTGAGACATTGTACCTGTTTTGAGGGCCATCTCAATCCTCATACTGTAATAGACTGTTGAAGTGTCCTCGTCTTGATTCAGAAGAACAGCTTTATAAACTGTTAAAAAAACGTTACTTAGCTGTCATAAAGGGCAATGAAATTGATGTTACTAAATTCAACTTATAAAATCCATTTTTTTTTACTTAGCTGTGTAGTGAATTGTGTGCACACAAAAATAACAACACAAAGACATGCTTTAAATATACAACTAATAATAAATACCATAAGCTAACCCTCACTTCAGAAAAGACTTTTTTATATTGCTTTTACGAATGTCCCCATAGCACACACACACACACACACGCACACACACGCACAAATGCACAGTTTTTACCGTAATCTATTTTCGGTTCACAGGCTTTTTTATTGCGCTGAGCTTCATTGATTTTTTCTTTTCTTTGCAGACTGCAGTTATCTGTAACAGCAACGAAGAGAGACAGTAACAAGCTGTAAATTTACGGTATAACATTGTAGTTCTTCATAAAATACTATTTTGAAACACACTACTGTACCTTCCGCACACTGACAGACGTCCTTATGGCAGATCTTTTGAAGAGCTCCTTGCTTTCTGATTGGATGGTAAAATTTCACACAGCGGTTTTCTAAACATGAAGGAATGCCACATCAAATACTGTCACTACTGTACTAGCAAAGAAATACTTTTACACTAAACATGTTTATTTATAGGATACATTTAATCAACAATACAGCAAAATATATATTTGATCATGTTCAACTGTCATAAAGGGCAATGAAATTGATGTTACTAAATTCAACTTATACATTCCTTTTTTTCAATTCAATTTTATTTCTATAGCACTTTTTACAATGTTACATTGCTTCAAACTGCTTTACATAGAGAAACAAAGAATAATATAATAAAAACACAGAACAAATGTTAATGGGATTATTGCAAATAATATGTGTGTGATGTATAAGACTAATTAGGTGTACTAGGTTTATAGTATGTTTATGAATAAAGGGTTGACTGAACCGATAAAACCACAAAAGTTTTGACAGTGAGTGAGAGATTTCTGATGTAACTGCAGATGTATGCATTAGTGTCATACCTATAGAGTAATATTCATACACAGTGACTGCTGCTGGCTGCAGGAAACCTGCATCCATAATCCTGTGCAGTCTGAAGACAACTCTATCCTTCCATTTGTGTGAAATCTGTAGAGAGAGCCGACTGTTTCAATAAGAGCACAGCGGTTCAAGCATGTACAGTGAATTTACAGTGGCACACAGAGAGGGAAAAACAGCTCTGTTGGATATTAGTTAAGATGCACTGAGTATCCTTTGTTCATCTTTACCTAAAGAAGAGAAGCACTCCTCTGTTATGTGTTGTTTAAGATGTATTTAATATGGTATCAATATGTTTAGAATGTACTGAACACATTTTAAAATCATTGTAAGTATTATGTTTTCATTTCTTTATAATTGGAGTTTAAATGTTATTCACTCAAACATATAACACTGTCACTTAAACAAATACAAATATTAGAAAATGTATATTGATCATTTATATAGATATACCAACACCTTTTTTAAAAAAATATCATTTTGATTTCTGGCCATAATGCGCATTTGATAGCTTCACTTCTAGAGCTCCTCAGAACAGCCTGCAGATACCTTGTCCAGGTAGAGGATGAGAGATCCTCGATCTGACAGCTGCTTGTCCATCTCAAACTTCTGAACTAGTCTGTCTCGTCCAGTAGACAGCTGCAGAGAGAAACAGGAAGTGTGAATGACCTGACACTGCCATGAACATTCATGTCAATTCATGTGATTAAATATTATTCTGAAGAAAAGGCCCCGTACCGCCTTCAGATCGTTCTCATCCACAACAAACCCGGTCAGTAATGACACATCAAGTATAGACATGGTGGCGTCTCTATCAGCTGACAGATATCTGTGGAGGAATCACAGCCACAGAGATTTAACATCACCACAGAAACACCAGGACGTTGATACTTTACTTTAATACTTTAATACCTTTAATTCTGAACATCAGAGCAAACTGTACAGCATTCACTGTACAGCATTACTTGTACAAAAAGTGAAATGGGAAGAATTTGATTCTGTTTAGTAGCAGAAAAATGAAAATGACTTATTTTTCCACCTGGTGTTGATGGTGAGTTTATAACTTTCACTTGCTCCAGGATAACTGACTACAAAGAGATAGAGAGAGCAAAACAATAAGCATAGGTAACATTTCTGAAGAAAAAATTGTATTTTTTCTTAAAAAACTCAGAACTGTTTAAACTGCATGTTTGCATTGGCTCTGTATTTCCATGACAATTTCCTTTCAATTGTCATTACTGCAGAAAACTGTGACATTTACAAATCTAAATAAATTCTTAAACTTGTTACTGGTCTCTGAAGCGCTGATGGTGATGCAAAACTGCAGCATTACCGGAAATAAACAACATTTTAAAGCACATATTCATTATACAAATGTGTCTCCCTCATAGAAAAGAGAAACAATCCAATTCTAACCTCGACCCTCCTTTTCAAAATTCAGCTGGAGCTCAAAGTTTTTGCACTCAGTGTTTCTCTCTTTAGCTTTGGCATAGTACTCAGTCACAACCTGCAGAGTAGAAGCAACACAAGGTTTAAATCGTTTCTACAAACATTCTGTAAAGAACCAAAAGACTTTCAGAACATCACATCCAAACCTGACTTGCCACTTGTCATTCAGTGTGTTTGGTATATAGGGAAGGGACATTCTTATTCTACCAATTCTTATTCTCTTTTTCTTATTGGACAAATTTATGTGGTGTAGGATGAGTCATCAATAATTTGGTCTGCTTTCCAAAAGAGAAAGACTGTACATTTTCCAAATGCGCATCTGCTAAAAGTGATTTTTTATGTTGAAGAGTGCACTAGCATATCTAAGCTAACAGACATGCACTAAAAGCCACACAAATGGTGATGGAGTTTTAAAAGCAGAGGAAACTGAGCACCCGAGCTTTCTTCATTTACTCACGGTAACAGAGGCCTCTCCTGAACCTTTGGCAATGATGGTGATCTCTCTGTTAGATGGGATCTGTTCATAAAAATATAATACAGGATTTAAACGTCTTTTTTACTTCTGTGCTTGTCTACATCAGCTGTTATCGCGCACACACCTTCTCTGTCTGTGTGAGATGAGCGTTGTTTTGGTTGAACCTCCACACAACAGGCTGCTGGCTGCCTGCCACTCTGATGGTCACCTCCATGTCTAACATCTTGACCTCTTTCACTTGAATCCTGTACTCAGCTACAGCCTGGAACACCATGATGGTGGCCTGGAATGGAGCAGAAGAACTGGAATACAGACTGCTGCTTTTCAAGAGTCCCTTTGAGACTTCAGGGTGGTGGTCAATTTGCAGATGTTCCACACTGAGCTAACATGTGAAACATGTTACATGAACACTGGTTCTGTGTCGCATGTACGTTATATACTGTACCTGAGTGGTGCCGTACCCTCCATTGTACTGCCTCTGGTTGTTGAGCCACTTCACAATGGGAGCCGCACTCTGGAAGTCTTTGACTTTGACCAAAGCGAGAAGCGCGTACGACGAGGCCTCCAGACTGAAGTAAAAGCTTTCCTGCACAGGCCAGTGACTACCATCTGTATTAGATGCAGTACAAACACAAGCACACATGTCACACATCAGTCAACATGAAGCAGCATTCACAGAAACAGCATCGTGATGAACATCTGTCACACATGTTATAGTGACATGGAGACTGAAGGTCAAGTTCACCTTCAAGATCATCTCCATGTATCTCTATGGTAACGCATCTCATTTCAAACTACTGTTCTTTGCTATTTTTGTTTTTTACACTTATTATGTTGGTGTTCTGTGGCATTAAATGACTGTTAACTATGGGCAGGATTCTAGAAGAACATTAGCCTACAACAATGACTATTCCACCATTGGTTTAATGTTAACCAATAGCTGCACAGCCAAGGTGACATCAGACAGAAGGCATATTAGTTTCCGAGGTGGAGCAAGTCAGTAGGTTTGATGAAAGATTACAAAGATTACAAATGTATTGTTTTCTTGAGAACAATGTGCACTGACGAATTTTCAATATGAAAAAGAACATGTATTTAGAAAGTCGTTTTTGAGTTCATATAAAGTTCATATGATGAAACAGTCGAGCCAGAAAAACAATTTACAACCGAATTCTAGATGTGTTGTTAAGTCTTTACCTGCAGAGGCATGTCTTAACAGAGCTTGTTTGTCAAGTGAGTTTTCATTGGCTAGAGCATAGGACGCCATGGCAACAGCATATGGATTTCTCACACTATTTAATTGAGATCTGAGGTAGGTAGTGGCTTTATGAATGCTGTTGTGGAGATTCTAGAGAGTAAAGAGGAATTAAAAACAGAACAGATGACTGCAGTGAATGAAACACAGGTTTATCTGTCAGAAGAGTTGTAAACATGACTGATGTTCAGTGTAATGAAGCTTGAAACACATGAATCTGTTTGTGGCAGACTCACAGCCACGCTGCCTGCGCAGATGCCCCGCCCCTCCTGCAGCGCGATTAGCACGAAGGCCGTCATGGAAGTTTGAGTCTCTTTCCCGTGTACGTTTCCCTGTGTGCCAGTGATGTCACAATTAAAGACAAAGTGAAACAGATTTCCCAGAAATCAACTCAGAAATTACACACAGCAGCTTACTAGAGCACCTGTCATGATAATTTGCATGTTCAACTTTTAGTGCGAAATGTTGCTTGTTTGAGCATAACAAATGTCTGCAAAGTTACAACGCTCATAAAGGAGACATTCTGTCTGACAGGAAATGCTTTCCTTGAGCGACAAATGTTTTATGTGTCTAGATAAAGGCAGTCGCTCTCAAACTGCTTAACTCCACTATAAACATTGTCAGAACCATTAAACGGCAGCATGCATGAAAATCTGTAAATTAATAGTCGGTCCTTATCAGGGAACATGTTTTAAAATGTGTTAAATAAAGTTTTAAAGAATTCCAAAGCCTATGGAGAAATTCTATTGCCGTTTTGTCAAGGGAAGCAGTGTGACGCTAACTTCTGCTATGTGAACTGTTCTCCTCATACATGAAGAGAGGCAGTACAGATCTAATAACAAGAGGGTGGGACAGAAATGCTTAACAATCATAATGTTATAAACAGGTTTGGCTCACAGTCATCCCTCCATGAATTACAGGTGCGTTTTCTCTGAAAACTCCATTAGGCTGCTGCCTGTTCAGTACCAGCCACCTGAGGGCGCTGCATATCACTTCCTGGTTTATGTTGACGATGTTGCTGGCCATTGAAAATACTTTAGCCACATATGCAGTCAACCTTAAGGAGAAACAAAAGAGGTGTCTCGTTCGAGCTGAGGGACACAGACAACATCAGTAGGGTGAGGAGAGAGAACCGTCCGTTACCAGGTGCTGCTTGCTCGGTTTATCCATGCAGCAAAGGATCCGTCAGTTTTACGGTATGTCAGCTGTTTGCTGTAGCCTGTTAATCACACCACACAATAATGTGAAGCATCTCTATACCTTTACTTTGGGTTTCTTTGTTTGTCTGTGATGTGACACGATAGAATGCAGATCCAGCCAAATCCCTCAAATGTACTCCGATGGATTTTAAATACCTAAGGAAGTCTGATTATTGTAATTAGTTTTTGTTTCAGAAGGTTAAGCAATTTAGTTAGTTTTTTTTTTAAAGAAAATGAGTTACATGTCAAGTGTTTTGAGCCCATGTCATCTTGCCGTCTAAACAAATGCATTGTGCATACCACTTCTAGACCCTTTAAACCCACATAAACCTCTTGACAGTAATATAGTCAATATGCACGTACATCAGAAACTGATACAATACCTCTGGAGATATATTGAACTGCTGTTTGTCTGAGTCCAGCCCTCACTGTGTGCCACTGATTGGTTCGGTCCAGGTAATGTGTGGCAATGACCGGCATTGTCAGGCCAATCATGTTCTGCTCACCACAGCCTCCAGGCTGGATGATCAGAGATCCCATAGCAGAACCACTGATGGCCTTCTCAATAGTCACACTAATCTGCTCTCCTGCACACAAAGACATTTACACATGAATGAAGCAGGCTGTGATGTTCTAAACGTCTGGGAGATGTTCACAGACTCACAGACCTGTGGCAGTGATGTATGTGCTAGCTGGAGTGTTTGGTGCCTGGTCCTTCAGTATTAGACTCTTGACCACCTGCACATGTTGACCACCTGTTCCAGAGAAACAGCTGTCTGATCACCTTACATATAATGATAGCAGCACGTCTGTCCTGGACACACTTGTGGAACCAGAACAAGAATTTGAATCACTGTTGCTGGATTTAAAAAAGCGTCTGGTACCCCTTGAACTACTAGTTAGTTATAGTGAAATGTAATAAGGAAAGAAGGCAAAGGGTAATTAATCATTACTGCATAGGTTCTTTGACCATCAGTTAACATTCAGTTACAAGTTTAGTTATTAGTATATCAGTACAGGATTACTTATGTACCCATATGTGACCAGCAGAGGGCAGAGGGGCTCGTGTAATCTGTGTTTCTGCTGGAGGACTCTTACCTTTCTCAGTAGGACTTAATTGCAGATTTTCCCCAAGTTTGGTCAAAACACCTTCAGACTAGCAGACAGATGAAGGAAAAGAGAAAACAGAGAAGATAGTGAGGGGACTCAGCAGGTGTATTTGTTTACAAACATAACCAATAAATGTGATGTGTTTATTTTCTTTTATATCTTTATAGCTTGTGCTCTGACAGACTGTGTCTGATGAAGACGTTTTCATGCCCTCACCACCACCAGGAGATCTTTCTGCACCGCGTCGCCCGCACGGCCTGACGCCGAGGCCTTTACTGCAATGGTGTGACGTCCCAAGACCAGCGGAACGATGACAAACGGTACAGCATACGATGATTTAGCGTTCACCATCACTGTGGTCAGGTATCTCCCCTTCTTACTGGCCATGCTGCAGACGTCCTTGGTTTCCTTCAGTTCCACACGCACCTATCATGAGACATGAAAACGACAGGTGTGGGCCTTCATTCAACAGTGTGCCACAATCTGGCCTCATTAAAAACCATCTATACATTTTTAATTGTAATGAATGTAATTAAAATTGGATCTACCACAGTTTAACTCTTTAACAGACATTCCTTAAACTGTAGTGCAGTCATTCTTACTGTAACTCTTCTATTGAAAAAGTTGTGGATGATGGCCTTGATTTCGATCTGCTCGTTGCGCACAGCTGAGTATGGAATCTTTAGGTCTATGAAAAAATCCTTTTTCACTGTTATCTCACGCACATCTGCCACACAGACACCTTCAAAGAGACAAAATAATGGTGTTTTTAGAAAGGTAATGTCAGTCATTGCATGTGTGGGTTGCTGTTGGTAGACAGAATAATTTTGAATCCCCCAACGGCACGTTTACAATATATTAGCGTATAATGGAAGCTTAGCAGACAAACAGCACGAGACTGCTGTAAGAATCACAACACTGTATGTGCAGTACTACAAGTTCTAGATTTTTAACTCATAACCTGTTCAAACCGTTGCAAGACATTGCGAGGACATGGCTTGTATGTATGGAAGTGGATGTGATGTTCTGTACCGTGAGTCTTGGACAGGCTGATAGCGGTGATTTCCCAGGTGGTGATGGAGTCTTTCAGCTGGAGTCCATTTCTGGCAACAGATGTTGTTTGACTACAAGAGAAAAACAGGAACATCACTAGCTACTGAAAATGACATGAGCATCAACGGTCGGAAAGTGCAAGTCACACTGACCAGTTGTGGTTAAGCGATGGACAGTTGGGCAACATCACTTCCTCCCAAAGCCAACTCTCAGGAAAGAGGGTTCGAGTCACAATGTCATCAGAGTTCATGAACTCCTCAGATTCACCTGAATTACACAACAAAGATTCAACTCTTCTAACCATTGTGTTGTTAACAGCAAGGTGCAGAATGTTTTTATTTGTTTTATTTTGATGTATTCTTTCAGTACCCAGTAGAGACAATAACAGCCTGGCTGACATTACCAGAGTACATCTGTATAAACACGATCTTCTGTTTACTTCATCATTGTTATCAGTTATATCACAATCAAGAAGAATTTCTCTTTAAATGACTAATAAAAACATTTTCATAAATTCACAGGAACCAAGAGGGCGGAGCTTATTACAGAACTATAGCTGTGGTCCATCTGTACTTTGAAGAATTTGATGATTGTCCAGCAGCGGTGGAGGTTTATTCTGGTTCTGACAGTGTTGAGGAAGTTCTTACTGCGTGCTAGAGTCAGTTCAGCCTCGTTCGCTGCCTTTGCATTGCGACGGGTCATCTCACTGCAGCAGTGCAGGAAAGCTTGTGTGCATTCCTCTCCATCCACGATATATCTCGCCCGATTCTCGCAGGTGTCGGTCTGAAGCATCTTCATTCCATCCACACAACATTCCTTCTCAAGACCAGAATACTTGCCCACTAGGAGGAAAAGAAAAGGACAGAGAGACTGATGACGAGTGTCTCTGAAGCCCAAGATTAAACGGCTTACATTGTCATTTCATCAAATATAATATTACAAAAACGGTATCATTTTTGTGCTGGGCAGAACGATCTTATAGTGGTTCTAGTGAGGAGTCAATGGCTGAAAATCAGGCTTTCATATGTTGAAGCAGATAAGTTTAGCTGTCCTCTGATTCTTGGGCTCATATGAAGTTAAAAATAACCGTTTATATGATTTATTTTTTATTTAATCACAAATGGCTTTACCTAGTGAATCCCAGAATGTTGTTATTGTTGTTTCTCGTCTTTTTCTTGAAGGTGAAGAAGGACATTGGGGATCTAGAATAGATCACAGCAGTGGAGTTTCTAAGATTCATTCATCTAGAGGTTTATTAGATGGATCATTTCAAACATTCAAAACAAATCCTGCAAGTACCTTTTCTGACACTGGTTCCTCCAGCAGTGCTGGTTTCCAGCAGCAGGCCAGCGTCACTGAAAACCTGCATACTCTCTTTTCCACTTCCTGCCGTGCAGCCCGTGTCGTGCTTTTCAACAACGTCCCAGATCTTTTGGAGGAAGAAGTGACAAGGAGTTGAGATGAGAAACTGTGACTGACTCTTTTCAGACACAATGGAGGATTTTATTCTGATCTTCAGACCTTTGATTGAGTGAGTCTGTTCCTGTTATTAAGAACATACACGCCTTTATCCACGGCCACCAGCCCAACCTTGGCCCCAGGATCTCCTGTTAACTTCAGGCTGAACCTCTCACCGGGCATGTAGACATTCAGTTCATCTCTAACTTCAACTTTAAGCTGAAAAGCAAAGAAAACAAGATGGTCGATTAGAAAACAAAGTTGATTGATGTCTAGTATCACATGACCGGAACTAACTTACCGCTCCCATGCACGTGTCCTTCACATCAACCCAGACTGAGTCAGAAACCACCTCATCTGAACCCACATGATAATAAGCCACGAAGCGGAACGAGGGAAGCATGTCTTTGGTCACAGTTACAGACAGAGTCACTAGAGATTGTCCTCTTCTCTTAAACCTGCCAGCTTGGAGAATTTGCCCCTTGCTTAAAATCTGAAAAGAAGCACAACAACAACATGAACAAAAGATGGGACCGTTAATGGGATTTAATGGGATAGTTAAACCAATAATTTAAACAATTTACTCATGCTCGTATCATTTCAAACCTAAATGATTTCTTTTTTGGAACTGAAACTGTCAAGCTCCCAAAAGTACCATAAAAGCATAAATTGTAGTTCATATGACTTCTGTGATATTTTCCAAGCCTTCTGAAGCCGTATGATAGAATGAAAAAACTGATATTAAAAATACATCTTTGGGTGAACTATTCCTTTAACATTTATTAAACATATTTACCCATATGGTTCATACAGTCTAATTACATGTAACATCTCATAGTTCTGCTTCATATCATCTCCTCATCTGACATATGACTGTCACGCACCATGTATGTGTAATCATGATCTCTGACTCCTGGACTCTTTCCTGTGTTCAGATTGACCTTCATCTGATCACCGATCTGGAGCTCTGCAGCATCAATGCCAACATGCAGGTAGTTGTTGGAGCCGCCTTTGGGTTTGTAGGCCTGAGCTGTCATCTTCCTCATCGCCTGCTGTTCATCTTCTAGCTGAGGGTCTCTGGTCTT
>JAZGTJ010013475.1:0-14934 GCA_036877575.1 Botia almorhae
CCCCTCCTCTAATATTATTTGCCTCTGCCTACCAACAGCAAGTAAATCATAATTCACAGTAACAAAGTCTATTTAAAATAAAGGGGATGTGCCCTTTTATATAGCCCACCCCACTTTCTGTTTTAACAGAAAGTTCACTGATATATGAATATATGATTAATCTTAATTGAATTAAATATTCCGATGCAAATGCGTCAGTAATTGTACAACGACAAATATGACTAGAGATGTTTGTGCCGGTGCTCGGTGATGTAAATCTCACCTCGCGGCTGCAGCTGCGGCGGCCGCTTCTTTATTGCGCAACTGTCGCATTATGCGCAGCATGCGACATATTTGACGCAGAGTCATCTTCGGGGCGTGGCAGGCCAGGCGTGGACGGGGGGCCCCTCGAGGCCCTCTGTAAGTTAAAAGTGACATGTAATCGCCTCCAGGCCCCCTTCCGAAAATCTGCACACTGCTGCTCCCATAGCAGGATGCACACTGATGAAAAAAGGTATATAATGATATTTTAGTCTGTTGTACTATATATAAAGACTCACATATATAATCATACATTATAACATTTAAGTTTGTTGTCCTGGACTCGGAATAGCTTAAATGGCCCAATATCCAGTGACAAGAAGATTTACAAGTGACCTTTATAATGAAGTGTCATCAAGCTATTAGTTTCCAACCCCCAGGAACCGAGAAGACGATTAATTAACTACACTGTGGGAAACCAAAGCCTCCAGACTCACGCATACACACACAGACTCTATACAACAAGGTTAAGATCAACAGATTCTTTTACTTGACACCTGATCGGCCACCAAGCACAGACATGATACATCCACATCAATATGGCTGAAAGAACATGACCCAGTCTACAACAAAGCAAACTTAAACTAAACTTACTAACAATAAGATTCATTATATTATTATTATTATTATATATATAGTTGAGTTACTAATATTGTTGCAATAAACTTGATTGTTTTATTTTTGATTTAACCTCCTTCATGTAAATATCTAAGATTTATGAATGCCAAATGTATATTAAATATATATGATCTTATATATATATATATATACATGCTTGTATATAAATATATAACAAATATACGTCCTTAAACAAGGTGGAAAATATCTAAATACACATTTTCTTCAAGATTATACCTTCCTTCTTAATTATGGAACACAAACCATCTTTAATTCTTAAAAAAACAACCAGCTCGTTCAAGCTACTGTATAAACACGTTATCCTACAGAGTATTCCTACTCTTAAAATACTTACCGGCACAACAGTTGCCATGTAAACCAACTCCACGTTTTATGTCCTGGGGATGCTGTAGAATTATCGCAAAATTTACCCGCCCAGACCGAGCAAACAGCTCTTATACCAGTTGCCTTCCAAGGTACCACAAGATGTAACCAATCAACAGGGCCCAAACAGTGGAGCTCCGCCCTCTAACTGTGACATCACCAGGTGATGTCATTTCTTTTTCTCAGCCACTGCCCCAAACTGGACACAACAATGGGCAGAGGCCGTGTTGCATTTCAGCTCCTCCGCATCAATGACACGAGCTTAATTATCACACCGCCTTTTGTAACTGGTGGGTAAATTTAGAACGTCGTAGGAAAGAACAAAGGAACGTTCTAAGAACGTTCGAGTGCTGAGAGATGGTGGACGTGCTCTCGGGGGGAGAGGCTTTGTGTAGCCTGCAAACATAAATTAAACTGGCTCGTGCTTGACCGACAATACAGTTACAATGAAGGCGGTTGTGGGTTACGTGTTTGTTTAGCAGAGCATTCAGCTCTTGCAATGATCACGTCGCTCAGTCAACAATCCTGGATCACCACAACAGCGTTCGTAATTTGTACACACGGAGCAAAGATCAGAGCAAACACACATACACACCATCAAACAACACATCAACCGCAAGACCTGCCACCTTGTTTAGCTGTCGGGTGTCAGTCGTACAAAAGCACAACCGTTGTCATTTTAACCTTCAAAGACAGGCCTTACCAGCCCTGCAAGGTACAGCAAGTTACACAATAACCAAACAACTTACAAAGCCATACAGTAAATCAGAATTTGGTTTTCCCTGCAGCCTTTAATTTTGAGCTAAAGATGTGATCATAATGACGCACATAACTCCTAAATTCCCTCCACATTCATTCACAATCTTATCCAGTATCAATCTTATCTGTTTCATAGAAAGTTGTACATTACATTTATATTTACGCATTTGGCAGACGCAAAGCGACTTACGGAACAATCAAGGTACACGGTTTATCAGTACATGTGGTCCCTGGAAATTGAACCCACAACCTTTGCTCCACCAGCTGTGCTGCAGGAATGCAACACAAACACACATTAAAAACATATTCTGCTACAAGACAGGATCAATATGCAAAACAAAATCTCACACTGTTAGAAAATGCTGTTTTGTACAGTTGATATGAAGCAGTTGTCTGTTTTCTTTATCTCATCCAAGACTGTAAACGTGCATAGCTCAGTGTAAAAACATAAGGAGATGCAATAAATCACCTAGTAACCGCCAGTGCAAACTTTACACCTAAATATCCTTCCTGTTTAGATGCTCCTTCTATTATTCTACTGGTTTACCTCACAGTAAGTCTAAACGGGCTTTCACCACTGACCGCTACATAGTGCTTTAATAAAAGCTGTCAAAATGTTTAATACTTTTATTTTATACACATACAAGTACTTATAAGTATGTAAGTACATATATAAGTACTTTTTCAATGCATTTATTTTATAACGAAATGAATGGCAAACTTTTAAGTGTATTTACAATTATCGACATTAAAAGTATTTTAAGTTTTTTTTTATTATAATACAAACACGCGTCTTTTCACGTCTTTATAGCGTTACACCTGTTTTCTCTACAATACTGCCACCATGAGACGAAACCGAGAACACTTGTTTTGCTCTGTGAAAATTAAAAAGGAAATGTTTTTAAAACGGTGAACGAGCTTTACCTTTCAGGTCACTAAACATAGCAACAAAAATATTTTATTGAACCATAGATTGTTTTAGACGTATTTATTTATTGAAATATTAGCACGACCACACAGGCTTTCGTTCATCAATGAATCACTGTTTTGTTTATTTGTTTTCTTCTGTTTAAACGATGTGTGGTTTCGTGACGTCACAATACCAGAAAGAAAGAGGAGCACGGCCTCTCAATGTGTGTTCCGCAGGCAAATAAACCTCAAAAATAAACAATTACACGCAACAAACCTTTCAATTGTATTTACACTTCTTCTCCAAGCGGGGCCTAAACAAACCGCAGAAATTAAAACACGCCCAGTCTGTAGTAAGCCAACAAACAAACAAATACATATAGAAATGTATGTTATTTGTATAAATTACAGCGTATGTGAAAACCTTTCAAAGAAAATAATCCTAAAACAACATACTGGTTAAAACGATTTAGAGATCAGATCGGTCTCTCGGACCCTGTTAAAAATAAAACAAATAAATAAACTGCCATTGATTATGTTGCGTCTCGGTGTGCCATAAAACGCTCCTGACAGCCCATGTGAGACGCACCCTATGTGCAAACACAACTACATGGTTGTCACCTACAACGCCTACTGTGTGTGTGGGGGGGGTAGTACACACTAAGTATCGATAGTTTATTTGAGAAGTGGGCGTTTAGCGGAAATGTATAAAAAAAACACAAAAATGATATTACGTCCGATATTTACCCAAAGAAACACGATACAAATATAGTATCTACAACTTTTTACAACTTATTACGTGCAACAGGTGCTCATATCGATAGTGACAGCGTCATGAATTATTCATGATATGTTAATGAGCAGGCTGGGTATGAACGCTGCTCAGAAGCGAGGACAGTAGTGGTTGTAGTCAACAGAACTGGGTAAAGTCAGTGGGGGTCCACCTGCGTGCGCTCTCCCGTCTCTATCCTATCGTGGACACCCCCAAATGGAAAATAAAATGTCTCCATCGCGGTCGCCTCGCCTTTTCTCGGAAAAAGAGGTAGCCAAGCACTGCACCAAAGACTCGTGTTGGGTTCTGTTGGGGACACGGGTGTACGATGTGACGGCGTTCCTTCGGATGCACCCGGGCGGAGAGCCGCTCATTCTCAGCCGCTCTGGCAAGGACATCAGCCGGGAGTTGGACGGACCCCCGCACAGGCACTCGGAGAACGCCCGGAGGTGGATGGAGCAGTACTACATCGGTGAAATCGACAAAGACAGCACGGATGAGGACACGGAGGTACGTTCCGAAATAGCCGGAAAGTCACTCAAACAGTCACACGTACTAATTTTGAGGAAGTTTTTCTGTCTTAAGATTGTGTCTCAAGATGCCAACGTTTGGTTGAGGAACTGCGCTACAGAGATTTAAAAGTTTCGGATGAATTTAAATGTCCGTAATTGTGTCTGTTTCGTTTTACATTACGCGTTTTATTAAGATTGATCGCGTTCCGATTTAAAAACCTGTTATTTTACAAAAGATTTAGAAAGCGTCTATGGCAAACAAATCTGTTTAGATATCTACATTTTTGAGACATCCTTGTTTGCAAGCCCTTCGATAACATTTATTACATAAAAGTGATATTTGAACCAGCGTTTTGGCTGGTATATATTTCAGGGTTCGTAATAGATAAACAAGCCTTCTGTCAGCGTTTGCCTTTCGTGTGTCGCTCCCTAAGGAACAGGTGAGGAACGACCAGTACCTCAACCTCCAGTTACAGCTACAGTAATTTTATTACTGTAATACATATTTTAATACGTGCTTTCACTGACACTGACAAATAAAAGCCTTGATGTAAGGCAGGTACTGACCAAGCTTGAAGTGCAGAAGAAGGGTGTATATATCAAAACGCAACAGGTGCAAAGACAGAGAGAGAGACAATCGAACCGGTCTGGCTTGTCTAAGCAGAGACATAGTGAGGCATGACCCACAACACAAAAGGTGAGAACGAAAGTTTCCATGCCACTCCAAGCGGTCCTCTGCTCTGTCAGCTGCTGAGGAAGTTCAGAGAAGTATCATCTCAGTTAATGGCCGCCTCATTTGTTATGCACTTCTGAATCAGATCTCCATCCATCACTTTTGTCAGCCGTTCTAAGCATTTTTATCAGCATTTTATATCAAATATAGCAATATGTGCAGTCAGTTCTCTTGCAACTAATGTATATTGCAACAGCCCATGCATTTAACAAATCAAGCTGCTTTGCTTAAGGAAAACAATAGGCGTTACGGTTATTTGTGGCGGCGTCAGTTACTGTAAATTAGCCAGTGGCTCGCAGTCAATTTTTGAATATTATTCAGTTTATCTTGTTATTGCCGTTTGTTAAGAAGCTCCATGCCGCTTCTGACTAGAGTACAACTTTTGTTTGGCACGTCTCTGAAACGCAAGGCTTAGACAAACAGATTAAGTCATTAATCATTACTTAACTATTGGCACTGTAATCTTTTTAGCATGTTTGTTTTTCAAAGCAGGACGGCGTATGTGATATAGAAAATGCGGCTGTGTGGTGATTGCGTGGATCCGAGCCGTTGTTACCCGAATTCTGACCCACGATTGTTGCTGAATTTAACTTGTTTGGATGCCTATGAAGCACATAGAAGTGTATGAAGTGTTCTAGTCACAGCCCGAAACATTGTGAAGCCTTTGCTTAGCAATGATTGCAGTGTAAATAGTCTGATCAGTTTAATAGTGTGACTCGGCCCCTCATCACTCAACTCGAGGGCCAGGCCTGAGTCATGTTCCCTCGCGTTTTGCAAGAACGTTTAACACCACTGTTCCAATCTCGTGTAATAAAAAATGCTGTAGTACGCAGTATTCTTTGATTGTTATTTTATTTAAATGAGATGATGGGTAGTTACATAGTTATATAGGTAGTTTCAACATTAAGTTTCAGTCAAAGTGGTGCATTTCACCAAAACTAATACTCAAAATATCCAGTAGTTGTTAAGCTACCAGTAGCTGGGAAGTATTTTCCATTCCTGTTTTTTATTTTGGTATGGTAACCATTTTGTCAGTGCAAAATCTAAAAAATATATTAAAAAAAACATTAAATTCTCTTCCTACAGCGAGAGGGGGGTTATTTCAGGCGATTGCCAGCCTTTTGACTTTAGACCAATTGATATTTGATTTTATTGTACTAATAAATGTAATTGTATAGTTGTCACGGTGATCTTGGTGTTGACGCACGGGGACTTTACATTAAGCAATAGCACTGTAAAAAAAACAGCACTTGATAAGAGATTTCACTGAGTCTAAAGTGTTTAGCATAAGGCTCCTCTAAACCAGCTTGTCGACACATCCTAATACTGTTTATTCATTCTTAGCATTTTTTATCAATCTTTATTACTCACCGAACCAGCCCCTCCCTAAGATCTTGAGCCCGTTGCAGTTAGCTCGCGCTAAGAAACTGCGAATGACTCATGATGTTTGTCACTTACTCCTGTTCGACTATGTAAAACTGGCTAGACCTGTTGTAAAGTTTTCAAACTCTGAGGTATTCAGAATATTAACAGGTGTGACATTGCAAGGACAAACTCAAGAGGCCCTTTGCCCTTGGGGATGGGGGGGGGCATCTATCTCTCTTGCTTCTTATTGATTGCTCGTAGAACCAGCTCGACCTGTTGGCTTGGTGCAGGGGCTGCTAGCTGCTAGTTTTATTTGCTCATGAATGGGAATGGCAAATTCATGATCTTTAATGGCCGTCCGCGATGCGAAGATGGAACGGTACCAATGAGGTTCCGCTTGTTTGAATGACAGTAAGATTAATGTAGGCATTATGTTAAATGTGTAGGAAGATTTCTAGTTAAATATACGTTGTGTCTATGAACTGGTGTAGAGGTTGGGAGTCACCTTATCGCTATATTGATGAGATTATAACGTTCACTATTGTAAAGCAAAGAGTCACCTCGGTTGACTCTGCACAGGGGTAAGAGAATAAAGGTTTCTTACATGGTCCTTATTCTGAGATGTACCTTTATTGACATTACTTGTACGTGCTCGACAGCACATCACAGTATGATGTCACATGGTGCCACACATTATTATGTTATACGCTCACGCCCAACAGTTCTGACACGTGCACGCTAAATAAGTTGAATTTCGAAGCTAAGACTGAATTATTGCTTTATGTAAGGATTATGGTTTCATTTTTGTTCCATTTATAGGTGAACCAACAGACATACAAAGACTTTGATTAACTATTTGATAAGGAGAAATACTTGGTGTACAGTTTTAGACTTGCCCTTAATATCGGACTGATCGTAAACTGGCTTTTGTTTCTTTAAGAAAACATGATGTCAGAACTGTATTTACTTTCACAACAAACGGTCCTGCACTAATTGAGCCTGATTTATTGGCACATGTTAATTCAAGGAACAAAATGTTTGTCTTCATGTTTCATCGGAACGTTTCATCTGCCTCTGTAAACAATAATTCATGACCCTTAAAGAGATAGTAAACCCAAAATATAATTTCCCTCATTTCATTCTGAACCCTTATTCCGACTTTAAACAGTAGATATTACGCAGAATGTAATTGACCAACAGCTTTCACTTAAATTATTTAGAGAAATAAGCAGGATCTTCTTCAGATTATTTTATCTTGTCCTCTAGGAAAGAAAGTCATAGAGGTTTGTAACCAAATGAGGGTGAAAAATATTTCAATTTTCAATTTTGGGTGAACTGCCCCTTTAAGTGTAGATACCGGCTGTGATTCAGGAAGGAAGCGGTCCTTTCCGATTAATAAACTAGAGACACGCTCTACATTTATTCTCAATAAATATAGTGTTTCTCCTAAAAACCCATCACATTTTATTCTTTTTGACCATAAAATCATGTATAGAGTATAAAATGTACAGAGTTTGTTAATTGTGAACGTGTTTTCATCATAAAAAGTTGGTCCAATTGAAACATTTGGTGAACGTCTCACTAGGTCAGAGTGGAACGAGCTAGCTGCCTGATGAGCCATTTTTGAGAAGAACGCGTGAGGGCAGAGGCGCGGGTCTCCCAGCCTCTGGAATGTTTCCTTTCTGCGGTTATGAATCTCATTTCTCCTTCAATGGCCTTTTTGTTTTCCCATTATTCAGCCACAAAGGAGCAACATTTACCAAGGGGCTTCTTGCTTGTGAATGCTCAATACAGTAAAATTCCACAACGTGTTTTTTTCACATTGTCTCGTGATTCTGCAGTGACCACATCTTAAAACAGGAAGGTTCATGCAATAATCTCGGTAAAGCCCATGACCAAAAACCTACAGGTATTCCCAAGTGAAAGAAGTGTTTACTGTGGGCTGCCATGCCAACAGGGACGCCCTCAGTACTTAGTTGCTTGTGTGTTATCAAACCTCGCCACTTTGCAACCCTCTGTTCTCCTTCCCTAAGGAGATTGTGTCAGACTTCTGGATCACACCTTGGGAGCAGGTAACAGGTATTGGGACATTATATGGCTGGAGCCAAAGGTCCAATCATAGCAGAGGCTCAGAGGTTAGATTGTTATGTAGGTCACTTATAGATTACAACGCACCACAAAGGCAGATTGTTCGGCCACCATTGGTCCCTAAAGGACATAAGGTTTTGCTTGCTCATTAATTGCATCAAGTTATTGAGGGGCCCCAGGAGAGGACCATGCTAGATACAAGAGCCATAAGGCCGCTGTCACCAGGAGACACTTGTAGCTATGGCTCCGGGCGGAGCCTTGGGTTCCGGAATATCTATCACGGGCTAACGTAGCAAAACACAGACATGATGTGCCTTGGGTTAGTTCTGCCGGTGGGTGAAAAGTTTGGAAGGTTCTAGGGTGTCGGTGTTAAAAACTAACGGTCATTCAGAACACATTCTGTAGATCGGGTTTTTGGGATCTTTAGATTGCAAAGATAGCATCTCAAGCTTTAACACTTTAAGACCCTGTCATCCTCCACAGCAATGTTTGAAAGCCCCCCAACCACAATTTCGGTCCAGTTTTAATGTTTTGTGCTATTTAAAATAATTTTAATATCTTGAGACCCTCTTGGAAGTTCGGTAAGGGCCTCAGTGGCCCCGCCCCACTGGCCTGGAGAATGTATAGAGAATCATTGTGTGAACTGAATCAGGGCAATTCATCAGTGCATTCAATTCACAAGTTCTGTTTAAATTGTGACTTGTGAAAGAAGGATGTATTGTACTAGAGCTGACACCAGAGATTGAGGAAGTTTAAAGATATTGCGACAAGAGCCAACCTACACATTGTTTTTACATTGATTAGCCAAAAATCAATTGCGTGTATTATGTTGGAAGTTGTTGTTCAATATGTACATAATAAAATACAATTTTTATTGCATTATATTGAATCGCAAAATTTTTAAATAAAATCTGCATCACCCATATCTTGATTCGTATATGTTGATCCCCATCTCTGTTTTGCTGGATGTCATAAGCTGAAATCTGAACATGTTAAAAAAGTGTCTGAAGTGTTAAAAAAAGCTTTTACAGATACTAATCTAAACCAGTTTGACCAGTTGGGGTTACATTTGGAACAGGCAGGTGGTGAAATTCCTCAAGAAACTCAATAATGCTCCTTTTGTAGGATGTCATTGTGACTTTGTGTTTTGTAACTCTGGTATTTGAAGGGTGGTTGACTTAAAAGAGCTGATGGAGTAAAGCAAACCTCCAAGTTTCTAGCAGGTTCTGCGACAGGTTCTTCCAGTAGAAAAGAAAGAACCTTGTTTGTTCAAGCTGTCAGTCATCGTAAAGAGTCACAGGTGAGGACAAGACACTTAAACATGAAAAATAAAGAGCATTTTTTACATTGGTGTCACATCCTGTAGAATCAGGCTTCTGTTTACACTGGAGCAAAACTCTATCTTTTGAAGAATGCCTTTGAGATATCATTGTTTTTACAAACGCTTATCTCGTACTCATCGCTGCATTAAACAATTGTTCAGTGTAGAGAACATAAAGCAGAGAACGTCCTCTTTTAATGGAAACGCTGACTCTTGTTCTGCCTGCTTTGAAAATCAGTTTTAACTTGTATTTATTGAAAGATTAGGTTTAGTGTATTTTGTTGAATTTAAATAATATTACTTATATATTGTCCCTTTAAATAACGTGAGCTTAGTTAACTAATTTTGGTAGCATAATTAATCCTTATTTTAAAAATGGGCTAGCTTGACCAGTCAGACTGCTTAAATTATGAGTAGCTTGGCAGGTGAAGTTTTCCCTACATGGCTGAGAAAATTGGCTAAAATTCCTTAAAGCTACACACAACATTTTTAACCATTATACGCAAATGTAAAAATGTGATCTGAAAGTCTTGTGTTTCTGTAGCAACATGCTAGTGAATTTGGGAAAATCTTTTAGCAACATTACATTTATGCATTCGACAGATGCTTTTATTCAAAGCAACTTGCGGCGTGTTCAAGCTGTACGTTTGATCAGTGTGTTAGGGTGTATGTGTTCTCTGGGAATTGAACCCACAACCAGTTGCGCAGCTAACGCAATGCTCTACCAGTTAAGCTACAGCAACACTTTAAAACGTGCCTTTTGCCATTCGCACGGATTTCTAATCTCCTGGATCCTGGATTGAAGCTCTTCACACGTGAAGGTAATTTTGATCACTCATCTCTGTCTGGGTGAGAGATTCACGTGTGCAAACCTGCTAACGGACGGACCTTTGCACCCTTTTGTGAAGGGAGGGAATCAAACACCGTTCTAGCATGTCGATTTTCAGCTTTTGACTTTCTGTCCCTTCGGCCCTATGCGAATGAAAGCTTTTGGTTTATTTTTCCAAAAATCTAGGCCTGTGGTGATTGTTCAGGTAATGGTTTTTTAATTGTGGTTGTTCTGGTAATGAGTTTTTGGGAATGGCCGGCCCTTCATATTAGCCACAAGTTTAGTACGGTTCTACTCACCTTCACATCTGACCTTTCTGTTACTCCCACCCATCCCTGAATGATGTAACTGGACACTGATGATGAATTTAGTGAATGAGGAATGGAATGAAGAGAAAGAGGGAACATACATGTGATGATTTCCAGTATCTGGCTGAGCAGGTTCCTCCAGTTTCCCAGATGATGTGACTTACCAACCATCAACATCCCTGTGGCCACCCTCGGTCCCGCCCATCAATTCCAGAGCTACAGGCCTGGGATCAGTTTGGTTGTTGTTAAACATTCACATACAACATATACGACAACAGGAGAACAGTTAAAAAGCTTTATCTGGACCAGTTGTAGACCAGGCACAGATTTTATCAACAGTTCTATATATAACATGCATTTGAAACCCTAGCAAAGTGTTGTTTACTCATTATTAAGTATTTACATATGCTGAGCAAAAAGACTTAGCTGCGCTTTCCCTTTGATGACATCATAGTTCATAATGGTTCAGTACTTACATAAATAAAAATAATTTACTCATTATTTCTCATTATTTACTCACCCCCTTGTCCTTCCAAACCTGCATAGAAAAGGTTTTTTAAGATAATTTAATGGCGTTTTTTGTCATTTTGTCATTCACTTTTATGATATGAGTGACCAAGATATGTTTCTCAAAAACTTACTGGAAAATTCAGTGTTCCACTGAATAGAAAATGTTGTACAATTACGAACGACAGCATGAAAGGAAATAATGATAGATTTCATTTTTGGTTGACCTGTTTGTTTAAAAACTGTTTATCCTTTAAAGAAGTGTAAACTCATTTCTGCATCCTGTGGCATTTTCAGAGATGTGCAGATCACATGACCAAGTGGCAATGAATTTGAGGTTGAAGAGACACATTTGCCTCAAACTAAGCCAAGCTAACGTTTCCATTGTCCTCGAATCAGTGCTAGTTCATATGGCTGATGTTTTCGACTGCTGAGAACGGTCCAACAGTTACCCCTTCTTATCAGGATCAGTCCGTCCAACTGTGTATCCTGGCACTGATTGGACAATGGTTAATCATTGACTTAAAGGAACCCTAGTGGGTCATGTGACGCTAGTGGGTCATGTGACCACATCCCCTTCCCTGACCACTGTTGAAACCAGTGAGGTAATGTGGCTTAGCTTTTTTAAGACAGCCGTATTTCGTAAGAAATTCCAAAATTGTGTTGTGTAAGTTCACATCAAAAACCAAAAAGGTGTCATTTCTCATTACTGTTGTTTTCATAAAGATGTAAATGTGTTGCACGCATGTTGACAGTGTAGCACACCCGAGATGAATTAATTTATTTTCATTCCAGGTCAACAACTATTTACTAATAATTTATATTGTTGGAGTTTCACTCCTTTATGATGTCAGTCAATGTCGGTGTGAACTTTGGCCGCGACACCTTTACTCTACTGGTAGGCCCTGCTCGGCAACCATTGACTCACTGCAGGCTTGGCCACAAACGCCTCGGTATTCACGCGTCACGGGGACAATTGCTCACATTAGCTCGATGTACAAGCGCCTGCGCTGTTCCAAAGACAATTCATACCACGCGTTCTCTCCTCCCATTTACCTTTGTTAACTAAATCAATTTTCAGGCATCCCAATCGAAGCTTAGCCGTGTCTTTTGTTTGCTTCTCCTAACTGTTAGCGAGAACAGAACGGGCGTGTTTTCTGCTGGTTGGCGTGTCGTTCCTGTATCTCTGTCTGGGGAATGCAGTGGGCTTAAGTTAATTGAAACGCACATGACCCGCTGTTATTACACACAATCATTATTTCAGTCACTTTGACAGGCAGCGTTGTGCTTTTTTTTGTCTTGTGTTTTTATAAGTCGTGCTTAATTGTGTTTTTCATGTGGCATTGAGAAGACAAGAATGTCTGCGGCAGGAGATTTTTTCCCCCACTAAGCGTTGTGTTGTTAGCTCTCTGTTTTTCTTCATTCCGCTCTTATGATATGAAAACGATTTAATTAACAATGTCTCCTGTATTATTACAGCGTGCTCTCTGTGTGTGGTTTTGCTGTAATGCTATAAAAACATTACTTTAATTCCACTTTTCTCTTCTTTATAGCATCTGTTACAGGAGAAAAGGAAATGCAGTAGACCAAATACCCTGTGTTGTGTTATTTATTGTGTCATTTTGAAGAATCAGTACAGAAGAGTTTCAGTGAACACAAGCTCTGGTGAGAATATACTGGGAGGAGTTTGGTAATGAAGGGCGGGTATAGGGATGGTTAGGGTTCGGCTGTGTCGGCTGGGGGTGGCTCATGACCTCCATGCCCTCTGGCCAGGCTGAGAGTATGTCCTCAACCCCCAGTCGTACCCCAGCACACTGCCAACCCTGTTCCAACTGTACCAGCCTGAGCCCTCTTCCGTTTTTCTCTGTGTCTTTGTTCTTTCAACTTTTCTCTCTCTCTCTGTATGTGTCACTTTGTCATTGTGTCCCGAGTTCTTACTGCTCCATAAATGCGCCTTATTGTTCACATAGAGGAATTGTTTTAGCTCTCACGACACTCTTCACTACAGCTCATGCGTCAATCGCCTCCATGTCATACTGAAGACAGTTCCACATTACACAAATGTATACTCATCCATTTGAGCAAATACGGCCATTACCAATAGCAACAAATCAACACTGAGCGTACTAGATATTCTAATAAAAAACACTCAGCCAGTCTGTTGTGTTAGAGATAATATGTACAGGTTTTACATCTTTTAGCTGTTACAGTACATATAATTGATATTTCATATTTTGGATTCATATTTTGTACAGTTTATTTGACCTATCACTGTATAAATCTAGAAAAAAATTAAATGTTATAATTTTGTAAACTTTTTTATATAACCCCAATATATAACAAATAAAAGAGTGAGACTTTTTTCACCCGCACATTTAGCATATCTGCGGCTTTCGTGCGCCACACAATCTTGACTTTAAAAGTTCGTTGAACGGCACAAATGACAAAGGAATCAGAGGCCATTTTGATTCATCTGAATTTGTTGTCTTTCAAAGAACCTGAAGACCTTGACGGCCACAATGAGAGATCGGTGAAAACATGTCCGACCTGGTTCATTATTTAACTGTCATACCTCACATTTCATGTCCACCTTTGCAGGTGTTCTTAATTTAAATGTCTTCATTTCTCATGTCTGTATTTTCATGCATTCCACAATTATTGTTCATGTACAGTGGACAGCATTCTTTCCCTCTCAACCAATTAGATTGTGCCGTCTCCCGGTACGAGCGCAGATGTCGCAAAGCTGTTAATGTTTGGTCATAAGAAGAATTCTATGCAAATGCCCATTTGTCAAACGTACAATATCAATCGATAACTGCATCGCATCACAGCAGCGAATAAACATCATACATCATGCAGTTAATACCGCATACCGTCATCTGTTTTGTATATTAACAAACATCAAAATATGCCTACATCACAGGCAAATATCAGCTTGAATATGGTCAACATTTCCAGTTAGTGCACACATTTAGTTCACTGTATTTTCTCTCCATGGCTACTAAAGATAATTAGACACCCTTTCATCTGTCAGGAAGGACCATTTTATTATGGTAAGAGGATATTGAACTGTGTTAAAAACAACAATAGGATATAATGCTGTGGAGAGTATACAGGTGACAGGTTGTGATTTGTGCTTGTATGGAAAGCAGTCGGATGTTTCATGCGCGATTTGATTTGAAATTTGTTTAGTTTTAAATAGCTGTATAGAAATAAAATAAAAAAGACCTCAAAATGGACTAACTCAAAAGTTGGTTAGTTTTGTGGCTTAATTGCGTGGCTTGGGAGGGAACTATCGTGGTTATAAGGTACACTGTGCTGTGAACTGGTAGAGCTTTGAAGAAATGTATTGTGCATGTGAGCACATTTGTCACAAAACATTTGAAACTTAACCAGTCCTCTGATCATGGATTTCCTCTTAAAACCCTTCCAGATATTTCTCAACCGCATGTGAATGTTGCTATACAGCATTCACATGCTTAAACACGCCTTGTGCCTTTGTTTAGATAGTTTTAATTTTACGATGTTA
>JAZGTJ010013476.1:0-14934 GCA_036877575.1 Botia almorhae
ACATGATTTTTGCCTGTGCTTTTCCCCTGCAGGTGTTATGTGTGAAATTAACACTGACGAGTGTGAAAATGAACCGTGTCAGAATGGAGCCCGTTGTGAAGATGGAATTAATGACTACACGTGTCACTGTCCAGCTGCTGTCCCTAATCAGCTGCCCTGGGGTGGCCATGACTGTGAAATCCCTCTGACCGGCTGTGTGCATAACCCCTGCCAAAACGGTGCAACCTGCATACCTTTACTGCACGGGGAAGAGCACCTGCACACCTGCAAATGCCCTTCTGGTTTCTATGGTGACAAATGTGATACCCCCACCACCTTCTCCTTGCCCACAGGGAGTTATTTGGTGGTGGAAGCTCCACATAGTAACAGGAGTCGAAGACAAGCTGGATTCCAAGGGCCCAGTGTCCAGCTGAGGTTCAGGACGACCTTGCAAGATTTAATTATCTTCTACCGGGGAAGCCAAGAACATTTTTTTACACTGGAGCTAATTGGTGGTGATCTTCTCTCCAGAGCTGAATCAGGAGACTTAAAACTTGCTGCTCACTTAGGAGGGGATTTCAGTGATGGGCTCTGGCATGAAGTCCTGGTCAGTGTGGATGAGAGACTGATTCTGACCCTGCTAGCAGAGAACAAAACTACAGCTGAGGATGGAGGTCATAACCAGCTTCTATCCTTCCAGCCACAAGGTCTGGAGAAGGTGTACATTGGTGGAGTTCCGCAGGAATACCTGAACAACACTGTAACCAGGACAGGATTCCTTGGCTGTATTGAGGATCTGCTGATAGATTCTCAGCCAGTTCTTCCCCAAAACCTCAACCTAGACGTGGAAGTTCAGATAGGCTGCGAGAAGACAGAGTGGTGTCATCCAGACCCTTGTTTTGAGCGCGGCCATTGTGTGGACCTGTGGTCAGATTATAGGTGTGACTGCCAAAGGCCCTTCTATGGGCACAACTGTTCAGAAGGTGAGGGTTCTTTGTAATTAACTTGAAGTAGTTTAAACAGATTGTTGCTTCATCATGTTGTAAAAACAGCTTACAAAAACAGCTCCTGCTTCTCCAGACTGGTTTAGTGCTGGTCTAGCTTGTAGACCAGGAAACCAGACACAATTTGAAGCTGGTTTTGAAGCCACATGCTAAAACCATCTGGTGTCAGCAACAATAGACTGTATAAACTCATGTCACAATATTTTCACTTGTTGGAATATGTTTTAATTGTAGTGCATCGTTTCATGCAATATTGGTGACTATTGAAGCGTTTGATCTCTGTTTGTTCAACAGAGCACTCATCATGGACCTTCAGTCATGAGCGTAACAGAACCTTTGCTGCGTTTCCCATCACGCAGGAGCACGGAGGCAACATCACCGTGTCATTTTGGTTGAAATCACGCCAGTTAGACGGCCTGGTCTTTCAACTGAAACGTCAGCATCAAGCTTACTTCACAATTTTACTAAGAAATGGCTCAATATATATGGCCATATACGGCTCCATCAGAAAGGCCTCGAACTTCATAAGCAATGGAGAGAAGGTCTTTGTGGCTGTTACAAAAGAACAAGGCTTTATATTCTTTCATCCAGCACAGCTGATTTTTACTTCTAGAGATTTTGTTGATTTTGGGGTAGAGGCAGGAGATGTGGCCTATCTTGGTGGACTTCCTGACGGAGCCGACACTAAACAGTGGGGTGGATATTTCAAGGGCTGTCTGCAAGACGTCCGCATTGATGACATACAACTGTACATGTACTCCGGCAGCATCAGTCAAAAACCACAACATCCAAGTTACTTACCGAGAAATTCATCTCATTTGCTGGAGCACTGCGTCAGTGACCAGATGTGTAAGGTGAGATTTAGATCCAATTCTAAAAGATATAATTGTGTTTGCTGGAAATTGTACAGATATGATTCACTTCTCTGATGCTTGAAGGAATTGTTATATAATCACAAATAGTATTGGTTTATGTTTTTTTAGATAAAGCCTTGTCAGAATGGAGGAACGTGTGAGAACATCTGGAATGACTTTGTGTGTCACTGCCCTTTAAACTACTCTGGAAAGACGTGTGACATTCGATTATGGTGTGTTAGTGATCCATGTGTCCGTGGGAGTCGCTGCTTGGACTTACCTGATGGTTACGAGTGTGAGTATCTGTTTTGTTATGGTGCATTATGAACTGAATTCACCTGCTGGATTCTGGTTTGACAGTGTTTTGGTCTGACAATCAGCTTATTGTATGTGAAGAGCGTACAATAAAAAAATAAAAATAAAGGTGCCAAAAAGGTTCTTTGCAGGGATACCATAGAAAAACATTTTTGGTTCCCTTAAGAACCTTCTAGTCAAAGGATGTTAAACCATTTCTTTCTTACCTTTGAATAGTCTGTAGAACCTTTTTCCTCGACAAAGAACTGTTTATGCAACAGATGGTGTTTGTTTTTGTGGACAATAATGGTTTTTAATGGAAACATATATCCCATAAGCCCCTTTAAGAACCTTTCTTTTTTAAGAATGTAGTCAGTTAGTGAGAGTGACATACACCAGCCACACTAACTAAAGCAGCTTGTTTTCACAACATGGCTGCTTTTTTGTATATGTAATAAATAAAAACGTAAAAGTAAAAAGTAAAAAGTAAAAGGTAATAAATTTGGAAAAACATTTATTTTTACCTAAGTTCAGAAGATCGGCTTTGAAGCCGAATATTTTTAGCAGCTCTGTGAGAAAGTGCTTATCTCCATGAATTTTCTTTGTTTTTACTTATCATTTCTGAAATATATACCTCCAGGTTTAGCCAATGCCACATTCGAGAGCAATGCTTTGAAGTACAGTGCCAACGGAAGCTTATATATCTCCGTGACGACCGTCTCAATTGACCTACGAACCCGTGAGGAGAACGGAACGCTGTTACGTGCCTCCAACGGTGTGGAATTCTTCTGCTTGGGATTTCTGAATTCCTCCTTGATTGTGAGGTTCCGCAGCGGTAACAATCTGGAGGTGCAGGCGTTTACCAGTGAAGTGCCTGTTTCGGATGGCGAGTGGCACCGCGTGGAGCTCCACATGTTCAGCTCACGCAATGCAGCATCTCGCTGGCACCTCACTGTGGATGGCCGTGCTGCCGGCTACAGCCTAGCAGCAGCTGGCAACATGGACTTTTTCAACCACTCCACTGTGTGGCTGGCGGAGAACTACACCGGCTGTTTGGGTGAGGTACGGGTTGGTGGGGTTTATTTGCCATTTGTTGGAAGTCTTGAGGAGGAAGCACCACAAATATCACAGTTCATCCGAATTGGCGAAGTGGCAAAGCCTCAGCTGGGATGCTACAGCGCACCCTTGTGTCTTTCCGAGCCTTGCCAGAACAACGGCACATGCATGGACCTCTTCAATCATTTTGACTGTGAATGTGCCCCAGGATGGATGGGAGATCGTTGCCAGGATAATATAGACGAGTGCGGCCAACAGCCCTGCGTCAATGGAACCTGCAGAGACCTACCGGGGGACTATGAGTGTCTGTGTGCCCTCGGCTATAGTGGCAAGAACTGCCAGGTGGAGGTGGATGAGTGCCGTGAACATCGCTGTGAGAATGGTGGTCACTGTGTGGATGCGATTGGCAGATACACCTGCGTTTGTCCACCTGGTCACACAGGCCCACTCTGCCAGTGAGTATCATAACTGCACACTAACAAGGCAAACTGACCCGGTCCCATTATTGGTTTCAGGATAACCTGGCATAAATCTGGATTATGTCGCTTACTTAATAGATATATCATTTTAATTTAAATCAATATTAGTTGTCCGGGGCAACAGTCAGACAGCCTAGTGGGCAGCGTATGAAATATATACAATATATAAATTATATAAATACAGTATTCCAATATTACATTGTAGCATTCCATTGAGAGGGTTCGTGAAGGTTTTATGAAGTTAAGCAATATTTAATGAACATGACTCTTGTTGTTTTAAATACAATATCTTAGGCAACCTGGAATATGACATCTTACAGCTGCAATCTGTAACTACTTTTGGTTAAAAATGAACAAAAAACAGGCATTAAGTGATTGATGATTCACTTAGAATTCCCCGAACGTCATATCTGTAAACAGATGTGACTAATAAATCGTGTGTGGGTGCTGAAATGCTGGCATCTCATTAGTACAGCGTTTGTTTATCAAATAACTCCTGTTATTAACTCTAGTGAAGTAACTTGTAATTTTAGGTTTTAAACAGGGATCGATAGAAGCGCAAGTTACAGTGGACTGTCTATTTAAAGAGAGTAAAGATCCATTTATTGTTCTTTCGAATTGGAAACATTCGTAGTTCTGTACGTTTGTTTCCATCAGGTGGCGTTTCCCGCCTCAACAGTGTGAGGTGGATCTTCAGTGTGAAAATGAAGGCTCGTGTACTGATGGATTCTGGGGGGCGAACTGCACGTGCAAAGCAGGGTTTACTGGAGAGAGGTGAAAATAACATCACACTCCTCGAGACCTTGTTCACATGCAGGCATGAACCTCAGAGCACACATTAAATATAACCTAACGGCTTAATGTGATTTAACAAATCAAGGCGTGTTCCTGGATTAACTGCTCCTGGAATAACTTTCCTTCCAACCAGTCACTATAACGGTTGGGTTAAACAGCCAATCATTAATCAGTCTATTTATTACTCAGTCTTATTATCAGCTTACTCTGTTTTTAGCGAGTCAAAGTATTTTTAACCACAAGACTAGTATTAGACTAACCTGTTGTTTGTTTTCTAGATGCGAAGTAGATATAGACGAGTGCGAGTCTGACCCCTGTCTCAATGGGGGCACCTGTTTGAACAGACAAAACTCTTATTTTTGTGAGTGTGTGTCCAACTTCAGCGGAGAACACTGCCAGAATACTGTGAGTCAAATTCTTTTTGGTTTCTGTTCCTCTTTGCTGTGCCATCAGTTCTCATGTGCTTCATTTTGTTCATAATAAATCTGTAATACATCCTCTGCTCTCGTTCTGTTGTAGAAACCACTGCAGAGAGAAGGCGTGTCATGGCTGGTGGTGGCCGTACCGTTGGTGTGTCTCAGTGCCCTGCTGGCAGTGGTGGGGCTGGTTTGCATGTTTCTCATGGCGAGAAGGAAACGGCAGTCAGAGGGAACTTACAGCCCAAGCCAACAGGAAGTAGCAGGAGCCAGGCTAGAGATGGGGAGTGTACTTAAAGTACCTCCAGAGGAGAGACTGATCTGACAAACACGCAAACAAATACAGCTAAATCAGTTGTGCTATTGACCAACCATACTTTGAACCATGTCACTTTTTAGATACATTAGAAAGTGACAAAGCCAACAGCTGTGGATTTTATTTGTTAGGGCATGTTAAGAAAATGTATGTGCCTTCCTGGGAAGGTCATGGGAGACAGACCTTGGTGACTCTACTATGGAACCTAGTAGGAAAGCAGTGGACTATCTCAGCTGTGCAAATGTGGATGAAACTTTCTTTAAAGCCGCACAGATACACAGCAGTGAAAAATATAAACTGTGACCACTCATATATAACTATTGACCATGAAGGAAAAGACAGAGGTTTGTAGGTTTCAGACACAATGATGAAGGCTCTCAAATTCCAAGAGGACACAGTGTTCTGTTTGGGAAACAGTATGTGAAATATTTTCATGTATTTTTTACCCTTATTCAACTGGAACATGATTTGTTGAAAATCTATAAATGCCACACAGTATTGTGTATCTGTTTTCCAGTACCATTATTAAGAAGTATCAGACCATGCGTTTACCTCATCAGGGTTTCATTAATGGTACTTTAGGGTGTGAATAAATGTCTAAATACACTGTACTAGGTTACATACTCCATTATGATGACAACATTCACAACATAGTCTACTTTGCATAATGTAAACTAACTACATGTGCTGAATATATGTAGAAGTGCAAATATTGGGCGAAACAGTCTGCATATTTAGATTAATAATAAAGCTAAACTATTAACAAAATATTAACATAATCCCATTCATCGTATTTGGGCAAGTCTGGTAAAACAGGCGTGTTTTGAATGTGTTTTTAAAAAATAATGTTTAAATAATGATTAAATCATACTTAATGTGCCTTGCTGATATAATCTAATCTAAATATAAAGTTAAAACTTACACTTTTTTACAAAATGTTCACGTTCAAACAGAATTTAGTATGTCTTTGTGCTGCATACACTGGATTTTACAGTTAGGATATACTTACAGTAATATTCAAATTGTGTAACGGATACTTGATGAATGTCACTGGAGAACAACTCAAAATCGTACTTTATTATTTCAAAATCGTTTGTTGTGTAGACACTGTATAAAATACACGTATGTTGCGTCCATTGAATTGCCCACAAAAATTGTTTGGTTTATTTTTTACTTTGCTGTCGTAATTATGCTGTGAGATACAATGACTGTATGTGTATATTTTGTTTTATATTTCTATTGTTTATACGTTTTCTATTTCATGTTATGACAGGATAAACCATGTGTTTTATATTGCTCTGACGTCACTGAATGTGGTGTGACACTGCTGTGAATGTCTACACAGTCTGATTTTGATGGACTAAGGAAGAAATGAGTGAACAGTACACAATTAAAACTACTTTCAACTCTAAATTCATCTGCATATATATATATAAGGATGAGGGAGCCTACACACTTCTGAAAATCTAAATTAAACAACATTTGAACGCTGAAGATTCAAGGGAGTTTATACACACTTTGGTAGCACACTCAGCTACCAAATAAATACTTTAATACAAATAATGTGTATGTGTCATTTCTAAATGTTATCCAGCTAAAGCATTCCCATGAGATTCACATTAACATGAGGGCTAGTGTGACCCTTCTAAAGGGAGTCACACCACATTCCAGAGAGAACCTCCTATATCCAAAGACAACACAAACTCCTTAGACAAAAACACATTATCACACTGTCCAAAACCCACTGCAACTATTTACAAATTTAATTTCCTCCTGGTCCTAATTGTGGACAGTCACATTTAATTGCAGATTATTTAGTAACGTAGTAAAATAATTTACTACAATCATTTAGATATGGTAAGATTTGTTTAACACTTATTCAACAGATATAGAGTTATCAATGGCCACTTGACACAGGCCTTTTGACCAAGGTTTAGCTATTCTGAGTCCTTCTGGCACCAGCAGAGAGCAGTCACAGAAAATCTCAAAGTACCAGATCTACGGTGAAGTATAGCATAATATGCATAAAAATACTATAATATTGCTTCTTCCTATTACCATCAGCAAAGTACCATAGGGTTTTATTGCATTACAAATTGTATTATGGTATATACAGTATATACAAGGGCAAGTTCTTGACAGGGATCATGAGATTCACCCATATGAGAGCTTTGTTTCAAAAAACTTGCAAAGTATGTCCACCAAATTGGCACCATATTTCTCTATAAAATGTCTGTTCTGTCTTTTTGTGGATGCCCTGGTACCTTTGCTTTTCCCTGGGAGAGCGTGAGGGGGGGTGTGGAAGTGACAAGCATGACAAGCGCGTGAGGGGGGGTCGGCTGGTAAGTATCATGTCAGATATGATGGCTCTCGCGCTGTCTCTAATGAGGGAGATCACCGTCTCCCCCTCTATGTCAGGAAGCGCCGACAAATCATCCCCACATCACGCCAGGGCCCGGAGATGATATGTTGACAAATGCAGATAGTTCACTCTTTTAATTGACACTAAGAGACTGAAATGCTTCCGCTGCCGGGAGACAAGCATGGAAAACAATGCAAAGGAGGTTTTGGGAGGGAGAGGGGGGTAAGAGAGAAAAAGCTGGATCTGCATTGTTGGCACAGGTTGTCATTTCCAGTGTTTGTGTTCAGACACCCTGCCATGATTAGAGGTGTATTTCTGTGGGACTGTCAGCTTTGACATGCGAAGTAAAACAGCACTCCGCATTGATACTGAGGCAAATATGAGGATGATGGAGTGATTTTTTTAAACATATACTCTAGGGCTAGGCAGTGGCCATTCATTTGGAAATAGGTCTGAGGTAAAATGAGGTAAAGTGTGCCACTCACATTACAGGAAGCTTGGAAATGACTTTTTCTGGCTTTGAAGAACTGTGTGTGTATATATTCTTAGGAAGGCCAGAATATGCTTTGTGGAAGACTAAAGCTACCCTACAGTACATTTTGTTTCTCGTGTGCGGCAATAGTTTAAACTCAATACATATGCAGTGGCAAATTTTGGAAGTCATATCTAGTAACACCAACAGATGGCAGAGTAAACACGTCTCATTCAGGTGAGAAAACAAAAACGTGAGAACGGCCAATTACAGCTTCCATACATGCATTCAATATATGTCAATATGATTTTACAATTTCAAAAAGAAGCTAAAGAAAAAAGAAAGGAATTAGAATTAAAGAATTAGTAATTCAAACGGAATAATTTTAATGCGTTTGCAGAAATAATATTAATAAACTATAATAACATTATTATAAACAATCAAACCTCGAGTTACACAGAATTTAAGTACATGATTTGCGCTTTAAATATGACGTTTCATCAGTGTCACGACGTGATTCTTTTAGTGAAAAACTTTAACCCGTCTCAACAACATGCTCGTTTAAGTTTTTCACATCTAAGGTTTTATCTTACCTGTCTTGTGTTTTTATAGTGTGATGCGTTAACGGGTTTAAAACATTAGTCAATAAGAAAAATATAACCGAGGTCCCCAACTCACTCAAAATGAAGCGAAACGCCAAAGCCGAATCCTCGCGCGTCGGCCTCTATCCCGCCCATCAGTCCTCACACGATTTTCCAACAAACTCGCGTCTCATTTTGTCCACATATGGAGATATCGCGGCTTATTTGAATACATACATAGGACACGAATTCAGCCTAATGGTTTCGGGTCAGTCCAGCGTATAATTGTATATCTTGTTATTATGCCGCTTCCTGGATGCTAAATTGGCTCAGTGGGTGTGAATATGGCGCAGTTTCGTCGCAATTTCACTTGAAACGAGGTAACCTTAAACATCTCCTGTCTCAAAACTGGACAGAGAGAGAGAGAGAGGGAGACAGAGAGAGAAATTCACTGCATTAGTTAAGACAACCACGATTTTCACGGTTTCATACAAGGCTAATGATGTTTTCTGTTTCCTAACCCTATACTAACCAAAAACTTTTTTGGCTAATTAATATTATTATTATTATTTTACACACGCAGCATGTTTTAGACAGTTAAAGTGTGTATCTTTAGCTGTATCATTACCTGCAAATCAGATGTAAAACAAGCATGTAAAACAAGTGTTTTATTTTAATATTTAAATTATATTTTAGGTTTGTTTCCATTATAAGCAGCGGAGCTGCCTAAACTGGGGCCCTCAGTTGAGCAATTCTCCAGATATATTTTTGATATACACAGCTAATCCGACTACTGTATTTTATCTGTCCAATAAAATAACACACATTTACAAAATATTTATTTTTATTTAGAAAAATAACTACATCAAGGACAGTTCATGAGTTGGTATGGAGCGTTTATTAGTTTAAAATAACTAAAAGCTGTAGTGTAGTTTCCTTCCTACACCACACACAGTAACACAGACGTGATGGCTTGTTTACATTGCATGTCTCTACCCTCAGAATACACACTACTTGATGTGTTTAACTTGACATTAGATGTACAGTGAAAAAACTCACAGCCCTCACTACAAGATCAATATAGATGGTGTATTTGAGACATTAAATCTCTCACACAGCTCATCTCCGGACTGGTGGCAGTCAGGTTCCTCATCCGGAGATGTCACGCCTGATCCACCCATCTTCGCATTTCCCTCCTAAACTTGAAACAGGGTGGAAGTCTCAGGGAGGCAAATGAACAACAGAGCTAATTAGCTGCGCAGAGCTGACAGAGCGAAGCCAAATGGCTGCCAGCCAGCCCAGCAGAGGAAGGAGACCCAGTGTTCAGCTGGATCGATGGAGGAGACCACTTCATTAAAGACCCCTCGGAACAGAGCGAGAGAGAGGGGGTCTGTTTAATTAAGTCTGTGCTTCAGGGTCTAACAGCAGCCATACAGCCACTGCTGTCACAGATTCGGCCCTTCTCTTGTGTGGCTCCCTTCTTTACATTAGGGGCCTCCTAAAGGTGTTATCCAGTAAAATTCTACTCATTTAGTTGCGCTTACTGCATAGCTGGGAGGTATGAGGTAAATAACATGTGATAGTAAAATTGCGCCTAATGGTAGAGATTTTGTTACACTGTTTATACTAACTACTGGTGTAGTCTAAAAATATGCAAAAATGTAGACTAACTGAAAATATAAACTAATAGTTTAACCATATAAAGTGTTTTGTTTCTTTACTAAAGTGATACAAAATGTGAAATTAAAGCAGTTTTTGCACAGATGCTAGACTTATTAATTTGTTGTAAATATATTTATAGTTTTAATACATCAAGTTAACACTAAAGGTCATCTTTAAAGGAAAGAAACGTAAGAAATATTTACTGCATTATCCAAATAAAATGTACCACATTGTTAAAATACATAAAATTAAAATATCAATACAAAAATCATTACTGTGTTATGGGTATTCTGTCTCTCTGGCTGAGATCTCAAAAGACACCTAAAAGCAATGTTATCTAATAGATGAAATCGCATCTTTGATAATATAGCGACCTGTGTGTCTAAAATCCATTTAGTTAATTACCTAAACTAAAAATGACATCCTGACAACACTGATTGGCTGTTGACACCCATAATCCCGAACTCTATTGTGACGTCTAAAGTAGCAGGCATGGAAAAGTCTAATTTATAAGCTCCTTGAAAACATTTAGGACGGCTGTCAAAAGATGCTTTTTGGCAGCGGACTGGTGAAGCATCAGCAGGGCTTAACTTTCTTTGCTAACCAGTCTTGACCCCTTGTGTACAAACAGGTTCATAATGCAGAAAAACATTTAACAACACAGATAAGTTTAAGTTTTAGTTGGTGGGGCTACTCAGTCTAACCAAAGTCTTGAGAAATTCTCCCCACTTGGCAGCCATATTTGCAATGTCTCCGGGCCAAGACCAAGTTCTATCCATTGGAATGGGGAAATACAGAATACAGATCTCTAAAGTTGCCGGCTAAGGTCACAATTAAACAATATATTTTCGGCCAACCACTGAACTTGACATAAACTGTGCCATAATGTCTGTTTCTTAAACTCAAATTCCCTAAAAACACTTTTCAGTTTATTCCAGCTAATGTGCATGTGCAAATGTGCAGAGCCCCTCCCCAAAAGAATGCTTAGCAATTGATGATTGGCTCTTTTTACTAGAAGGCGGGACTTCCTTCACTGGAAGTTGCCATACTGAGAGTTGCACTTTTCTTCATTCATAGTAATAAAACTGTGGCATCTTGGTAATATTTATGATCTGTGGCCTAACAGCTGTCAAAATCATGTCTGGTTAAGACTAAACTTAACACAGAAGAGATCGAGTACTTGCCTGGTTAAGACTTGGTTTAATAAAGCCATTTTAACTTCCAAATACAGGGTATAAGAACAATTTGAGTAGGGGCTGTGATTTCCTTTCAAGCCTATATTTGCCTCGACAGTCCTTTGTGAACAACCTTCATGTGGATCAACCAAACTTGTGTCCAACTTGAATATCTGTGACAGTCCAGGCATTCTTAAGACTCAAACGTATGAGCTTTACGTGCAGGCCCGTCTGCTGACCACCTCCTGCCACCCGCAGCGACAGACAAAGACAGTGAGCCGCCAACATGAAAAGGGGTTCATGCATATTGAAACCACAGCAGGTCCTCTCGGTCAAGAGAGAACAAGAAAGCAAAACTAAAGGCAAAGCTATTTAAAACACCTAATGCATTCCCCCCCCCATCTAATCCATATTTCCCTGAGAGCTTACAGAACAAATTGCAGCTAGATTTTGCATTTCAATAGTTTTCATTGATGCATATGCAGGTTCCTTATGGCAGAGTGAGATAGGCACACCGGGACCAGACTCTCTCTGCCCTCTGCCAATGAGAGCGGCCGCATTCGCGGTTCCATTTTTGATAAATGCGAGTATACTCTAATGCATTTGAACGGCAGGGTTCCCCTTCCTCGGAGTCTTTGCACCGGTGCAATTAGTATTTCTTCTTTCTGTCAGTGTGTGATCAAATACTGCACTGTGACCTGTGCCGTGAGTGTTGTTTCATGTTTGCATGCAAGTCTAAAACTCTGAGTTTTACTTATACTTTTCCAATTTCATAAACTCATTAAAGGATCATGTCATATGTTTACTAAAAACGTTTTCCATGTGGTTCACTTGGAACGTCAGTTGATGATGCACAGGCCGGGATTAAGGCCAGACTCGTATTATTTGCAGGAATGGAAATACAGACACAAACACTTATCCAACATATGGTTTGTGTGTGGTTCTTATTTACAAACTCAACCTCCATTATTGCAGTAACCAATCTCAGAACCTCAGAATTTGACGTGACAGATAATAGCTGAATTAACTATGTATATATACACAATACAGCTTCCCTTTAAATATAACACATACCTCCGTTATGTAATGAATTGTGGTCGGACATATTTCAAAACACAATGAACCGTATTAATATTCTGAACAAAACCTGCAGAAACATCTGTACTACAGTATCTATAATCATTTGACATCAAATAGGTTTGTGGCACCTGTTGAAGGCTTTCTGACTACATTAACAGGAACAGTGGCCAGGCTCAGGTGTCTAAAGTGTCAGGTGAGAGAAGTCTGGAAAAAAAACGAAAAAGCAGACAGTGTGAACACGCTTCCTCAGCTGACACCAGCACACACAAGATACTCGCTGCTACTGTCTTAGACTTCAGTCGAGTCCGCGCTGTGCAGTGAAGATAAGTGGATGAGAGGAAAAAAGTGAGAGGAGAAGAATCTTAAAGCATCGGGCCCCTCCTTCCTGTGTCCTCTGGCGTTGGAGCTGTCACTGTTGGGAGACGGGCCTCTTTTCTGTCGTTCATAGAGATGGAGAGCTGATTAACAGCCCAGCTCTTCTCTGCCCCCTCCGTGCACACACAAAAACAGCATGCAAATGTGTTTGTCACTTTGACAGTATGTCTCAATTAAGGCGGGCGGCGAGGAATCTCCGCACCAGGGACTCCTGTCCGCTCTACCGCGTGCCTGACTGACCCCCTACCACACACGCGCGCACACACAGACACACACACACATACGAGACATACAGTACATAGTCCCCCACCTCAAAGGCAGATTGTGTAGAAAGAGAAAACAAAGGAGAGGTGAAACAGAGGTGCACAGATGAACAGAAGCGATGGGGACTGTAGTGACAGCGCTGAAAACACCAGAGCAGAACTAGAGACAGTCACAGTGTGTAAAGAGAGAGAGAAAGAGAGAAAAAAATTGACGGAACCTGTTGCTAGAGTAACGACACCGCATCATAATGGCCATGTACACACTGCAGCTAAATACAGTTATCACTTCTTTTGTGAGTTTTAATCTGGTTTTTGTTCACACAGTAACGCCTTGAATCATATTAGAACACACTGATGCTTCCTTGCAAAATGGATGCAATTAAGAAAGGAAAGCTGGAATCAAAGCTCAAGGCTATAAATTACACATCTCTAAATGTCGGAAACATTTCAATCGCAGATCATATAAAATCAAAAAGATTAAATTTTTTTAAGTACCATTCAAAGATTTGTATGTATAATGTATTAGTTTATGAATACAGTTTTGTTATCTGGCAGATCAACAATCATACAGTCAGCGAGTGGACTGTGGGCATGTCGCCTGAGACTGAGAGAAACTGAAACCCCACTGCTTCTGTGGTCTCAGGAGATGTTGCAGGCTTCAGGGGTTTGAGCTTTATATGTCAGGCCTGTCCTGATATATGGACGTGAGATAAAGAGAGAGAGAGAGAGAGAGAGATAGAGAGAGACTGTGGCACTTACCCAGGGGGGCTGACACTGAGCTGGCAGAAAGAGACAGAGCTGACAGGTGAGATGACTGAGATTGTGTTTAATTAAACTCCACACGTCATTAAGGGAGATGGGTTGAAGCTCTGGGATGAGAACAGAGAGAGAGAAAATGAGTGGTGGGTGGGAATCTCAGTGGATGGTAGAGCAAGCAGTCATTTCCAATGATTCCAATGAAGAACAGAAAGCATCTCTTTTTCATTGCTGTGCGCACTAAAAGAACAGAGGGACCTCTACAAACAAACGGGATTACCATAAAACTACACCATGATAAATGTGTATCATGACAGCATGGTATACTAAATAATGTAAAGTATCACTTCAATACACCATATAATTTACCACGATGATAATACTGTACTGTGGAAGTACTATTGAAGTACAATACCACACTATTAGTATTAGTGAGTCTTGTTATCATAACGCTCTATGAGATTTAATGTACAGGGGACTTCTGTGTTTCTGTTGGGTGTTGTGGAAGGGTCACCAGGGCATTTACAGGTAGTTGTAAGCTGTACAAAGTTGTTTATGACTTGTTGCTATGCGGTTACTGTCTTCTTGGTCTTTTAAGGCAGTCTTATGGGTGTAGATTTGTTAAAAAAATCAAACACAGGAAATAAAAGAGCCTCTGCTAAATGACACTATTACTGTGTAGAAAGTATACTCTGGTCTTTAGATCTGCTCAAAGTTTACAGGATTTTTCTGCTTGATTTATTCTGCAGGCTTAGAAAATTAATAATTCTCTCCTCAACAAGTTGCTTGAGTATCGCTCATGTTCATAGCAAAAACACTACAGTATGACTTATGCACTAAAGTTAAATACTAAGGGTTACAGGTTTGTTTAACTAACTGCAAGCATTTAGCCTAACCCACTGATCAGAGTGTGTGTGTTTAGTACCCCTAACTACCCCTAAATTAAATGCAGAGGACAAATTCCAAGTACCAGACTTGGCCTGACCATCTTACCTCTCCTTCTCTCTCCTCCCCT
>JAZGTJ010013477.1:0-13142 GCA_036877575.1 Botia almorhae
TAAATCTTTATCCTCATCATCATCCACACAAGCAAGCACGAGTCTTTACTGTCACGCGTGGTTCAAGAAATACAGCACCTCATTTACACATTCCCTCTGTAGGGCGCACGCGAGGAGGGCGCTACCTCTACGGCCTGCTGAATCGAAATAATGTGGAAAGATGTGTTGAAATGGTGTTTAACTTATCTGTGTGAGACGAAGCTCTATAGATATATCCACCCTGTTGCCATGTGATCAGCACAGTAACAGGGTTGACGGTGGTCTTGTGAGACTATTGTGAGATTTGGGACTTTGATCATGTTTATTTTTGTTTGTACCCTCGTGCCCTCGTGCACGCTCTTCCTGTGAAATTGTTTTGAAGCATTTACATCATTTTAATCCTCTTAAATGTCATAATTTGTATTATTCGCAGTCGATGGATTCAAACATCAGCCGTCTTACACTCATTACGCTGACAGAGTGTGAGATTTCTTTTTATAACGACGAACTAATAAATCCACTGCGAAATCAAATTAAGCACTTTAAGAGTGCTTGCATCACACAGGCACAATGTACATCAACTCGCATTTGCAAACCTGTCATCAATCTGTTATTAGACGTGATAAAACACTAATAAACGGCGCTCGCGCATGCCGTGAAGCGCCGCGCTCTGATGCTGACGAGCAGTAATGAGGGAAATGTGCTGCTTAAACACATAGAAAATATTCTGTTTCTGTCTCACTTTGTATTCTCTGACGAGTATGTATTCTCTGCATCATAAACAATATGAGAACATACAGTAAATGAGTCAGTGAGCTTGTCAGGGTAACATGACTGCTCTTCCACCAGAAAACGGTTTTGAGATTTGTAAGTCATCAAAACTGATACTGCTTCTAAAAGGTTTGTAAATCTGATGTGATCTGTTGTATTTCTATTATTTCTATTTCTATTTAAAATCCTGGGAAGATTCAAGTGTTGCTGTAGCTCATCTGATAACAAAAGGTCATGGGTTCGATTCTCAGGGAACACATGCACTGATATCATGTAGAGCTTGAATACACTGTGAGTGGCTTGGGATTAAAGCGTCTGTCAAATGCATAAATGTAAAGAGTTTTTCTAGGTGGATGAACTTCTGCTACTGCTAATGCATTTCTTTAACATTTTCGTCTGAACAGGTTCGTCTGAAAATCTGCTGAGTGTGTGAAATCTCACTTTATAAACGTTTCAGGTAAAGAAACTCTCTTTAAATGGAACAGCCCTCCATCAAACTGCAAACCTCAGACCAGCACTGAACGTTGTCATTTTTTCTGTTTTACCCCCATCAAGCTCAGCTTGTTGTTGTTATTTTTAAATATTAATTTTGTTTCATTTCTGGGTTTGACGTTGCGTTGACTCCCAGTTAGCTTCTAGCTGCGTTGACTCCCAGTTAGCTGCGTTGACTCCCAGTTAGCTATTTCTAGTAAAAGCTTTTAAAGGGGAAAGACAGAAATGAAATGTGGTCAATAAAATGTGAGTGCTGTCCACCTGTGCAGAAATCGCTGTGCATGGAGTTTCTGATGTCTGATGTCAGGGTGTTGCTAGTGTGGTCGGTAACGTGCTGCAATGTGATTGCTTTGGTGTTACTAAGCGGTTGCTAGGGTGTTACTAAGTGGTTGCTAGGGAGTTCTTTACTGGGCCAAGTTACTGTAAATAAACTCGCCCCAAATGTCTGTAATCTTTGGTCCCGACATATAGCTTAGATTTCCTCTTCAATGTGAGTTTGTGTTTTTTTTACATTTTATTATCTGCCACGTGACAATTGTAAGAATGAACTGTTAAAAATACTGTTAAAATAAAAGTAATAGCATGAATAAGCGATTGAGCACCTACCCTAACCGTGTGCTTTTGTCACTACCAACATTTGTTGTCTCATAGATTCAACTTTGGGCATATTTGTTGCCCTATTTTTATATATATTTATATAGAACTATTTTTTTTGTTACATTGCCAAACACAGTGTTTAGGTGGTTTAATTTTTGATCGTCTTTCAAGTCATCATTCTGTGTATATGATCTCATCACCACCCCTCACCCCACTGTATCAGCCGCCGTACAGCACATGTTGTGGTAATGATTTGTGAATAAGTGTTTTGGTTACGAGTGGTTTTATCACTGCTGACAGAGGATAAATGAAACAGTTATGTGGTTGTGTTTTAGCCTACGGTCACTGTTGTCTGTACATCTCAATCTATTTTGACAGTCCTGTCTGTTGCCGCGTGTGTATGTGAACTGATATGTGCATGAATTAGCATGTGTGCCAACTGTACAGATACATGCAGCCAGGCGGATGTGTGTGAAGCTGTCAGACCCGCAGTCCTCAGGTTATCTGTCATCCACAGAGATATGAACTGATATGAATTCTACACTCTACTGGAGAAACACACACTCAAATGACATGAATAGTACAGGGTTATAAAACGAATGTGGATAGCTAATATAGTTTTAAAAAATTCAAGTTCCCTTGACTTGTGATGCAGATTTCCGTCACATGTGTCTTCAAACGACACATTTAAGACAGAAAGCATAAAATCAACATTCACAAAACAAAATTAGCTTCCCTTCTCAGTGCATGTTATGTATTGTTCATTTTAGTATTGTTGGGTTTATGCAGTAATATTAATTTCTTTTAATGTTTAATATTCAGTACTTTATAATAAACAATATTTTTTTTATTTTCCAGGATAAAATCTTGGTCCTGAAGCAAAACCAGTTAACCAGCTCAGAAGGGTTTGTGATCTTGTTGAGAAACAGTTGACGTTTCAGGTTAAACCATGTGACCACTTTAACCTGCCTGTTAGATTCCCAAACTGTACAAATGTTTCAACACAAGTCATATCCCAAACATTTCACTCCAGGGTTTTCCATTATTTTGCTGTTCATTTGACATGTGACACTCGCTGACATATTTTGCACACAAATTTGAGTTTATTGTCAATCCAGTTCACTTAAAATGTTTTATTTCAGTGTGGTTCAAAATTAGTGTCTAAACGCACACGACTCTCTTCCACTGCTGTGATTAATTAGACAGATGACTGACACATCTCATGTCTCTGTGACAGGCTGATCCACACGGGCCTGGAGAGGACACATCAAACAAATCTGCTAAATTCAGAGGAAGGTTTTATGTTCTCTGATAAACCTTCTTTCTAAATGATTAAGACTTTAAATGACAAAGAATTCAGGGGTCCAAAAGCATTCAGAGATGTGGAAGACAACTACAGTACCTCAATCCACTCTAGTGTGCAGTGCAACGCCTCAGTCAGAAATTGGTTCTGTGCATTAAATTGTTAATGAATTTGTGTTCACACTGCACTTATTAGCATCATAGGGAACTATGATTAAGAATGAGACGCCTCCAGAAGTTCAAAGCAAATATTTATCAGGACAATAACGTAACATCTGTTCATTTGCTCAACGCTTCTTTTAGCATGCAGTTTTTATTTTTTTAATTTCTTTCCCTGCCATCCTGCATAAGCGTAGAAGATGCCATAAATTAATAATGTGCTTGTTCAAACGCATGATTGTGTATCAGATTCCAGCTCTCCTGTAATGTGGCAATAAATCTCAAATGACTTTGAATTATTGTTCAAATTAATATTGGAAACAGCTAATTTCCTTCCCCTGATTACGCTGAAGTGTGCAGTCCCCTAATGTGAATCTCTGACATTAGCTGCTATCTCACAAACCATTTCAGATGTCCCCCGTCACATGTGCTTGTCCTGTGGCAGGGTCATTTCAAAATGTCTCCATTAACCGCAAAGGCTAAATGACTCTGTTGCGCGTTACTGCGCGCTTTCATTTGACGAGACTTGACTTGAGAGGCGCACTCTCAATTTTAATTAAGAAACACAAATGACCGGAATATTGTGCTCGTTTTGTCATATTGTTCATATCTTAAATTATCCTTGGGCTTCCATTTACAGGAAGTTGGAATTCTGAATCATAATGGCTCAGTGGAGGGAATCAAGAATCCATCGGTGAGACAAGACGCTCAATAATTTATGGTTTTAATCTGTGCACTGAGGTGTGAGTGCTGTGGCTGTAATTATAAATGCAAGGAAGAATTATTGTAGAATACTTTATAACTGTATTACGAGTCATCTGATGACAGGTCGTGATCGCCTGCATGTTTTCAACACAGAAGGCACGCGGTGTCAGGATGCGCAAATCACCAGCCGCTTTCGTTTACAAACGTCAGTTTGCTGTTGTAAAACAGACATGATGAGAGCGGTTATTGGTTGAAAAATAAGGAAATGGAATTGTTCAGTGTTTGAAGGACACATAGTTTGGGGTTATTTTGGTGCTAGGGGAAACGAATGGTGAGGTGTTGTGTAGCGCATATACACCATATGCAGTGAAACTAGCTTTTCAGTCTTTAGTTCGAATCTAGATCAACAACTAGATAACTGACAACTGTTTTAAATAAATTGTAATAAATAAACTGTTTTAAATAAATTTAAATTGCATATTTCTGACAGTAATAGAGGCGTTTGTGGTTACATTTTATTTATAGGTTTCATGGGAATGGAGAGCGCTGGGATGAGAGCAGGAGAAATAACGCGTGCACAGCTGGAACAGCTCTGTGCCAAACACTGTCACCCTGTGCCAGCCACTGAAAAGAGGAAGTGATCATATATTTAATGTAAGAAATGCTTTTAATGATGGATAAGGGGTGAATGTGATATAACCTGATGACTGCATTTACACATAATCAGATTTTAAGAGTGTTCACAACACGGTTGTGTCTTTCTATTGGGCCTAAAATAAAACATCACCAAAGTTTAGTTACGTGTGTTAACATGCAATACTTAATATCAAGGTGACATCATCAGGGTCAAATACACAGTAAAAGTCATCAGAGTCATTTCCAAAAAAATCAGGCCTGTGATTATATTCCAGCTTTGTTCCATTTATAATAATAGACTTGAAGACTTGAAAATGACAGATAGAAAATGTTAATGCTTTATTTGTATTGGTATAAAAGCTGCAGTTTCTTTGTCTCACGGACTTTCCAGTGAGACACAACATTAAATATACATTAATGTGAAATATCCTCGAGTCAAGCCTGTCCAAATCTGTAAGCTCTCACTGAACCTGCGCCTAAACATGTTTAAACTTTTATTAAAGTGCTTCTCTGTTCTAGCGTTGTGACACAAACGTTTCGCAGAGCAAATAAACTGTACATTTCAGTAAATATTTGTAACGTGTGTCTGAGCACCTGTGTGTTTACACAAAAGCATTATCAGATAAATGCACTGATCAGTTTGTTGTTAAACGTAATAGGTCAAACTTTCCACTATCATAGAAATAAATAGTAGTCGTAGCCGGAGCTCTTGCATGCAGACATCAGCATTTATGTCTCAAGCAGTAACACATTTCATTACCAGTGGTGCTTTTGAACAGGGCGTAAAGACTTACATTAATGTATTCATCTTTTATGATTATTTATTAACTAACAGTATGGAACTTCATTCCATTCCAGTCAGTGCATCTGTTCAATCCTCAATATGATTAAATGTTGATTCTGAAACTGAAATTTAAGCATTTAACATAATGCTACTTAAAACATTAGGGGATTGAAACAAGGACAAACAAAAGAAACTAGACAATTGACCTGTGTTTTATAAACGCAGAGCAATTACAGTTATCAACAAGATAGCTACAAGTATTGAAAATCATGACATTTACTCTTTGTCCATTTCAACAAACTGCGAATGATTCTCGGGGGATTTACTGTGAGTTTTACTCAAATGAAGTTTGACTGCATGATTGCTGGCAAATGTCCGACAGCAAAGCTTGCATTTGAACTTTGAGTCAGTTTCTTCCTCTGTGATCTGCGAGTTCGTCAGTCGGACATTGAGAGCTTTTGAAAGTTCACGTTCTTTTACTTTGGTTTGGTGTTCTATGGGCAGTTTGTTCATATCCTTGATCTGAAAGCCCAGATGTTTCTCAAGGTGGGTTATAAAAGAAGAGGGTGTATTGAATTGTGAAGCACAATCATTGCAGTAGAAGATTGGATGACCAGTATCCATGTTCTTTAAAAATTTAGTCCCTCCTGTTTTTCTGAGTTGGTACTTTACATTGGCTAGCCAGTGGCTGATGGTGGTCATGGAAAGCCCGGTGAACTTTGAGATGTGCATCCTTTCCTGAGGACCAAGATCTGAGAGGAGATACTTGCCTTCAGAAGTCTGAAAAAGGCTGGAGGCGAACTGGGCCTGAAGAATAAGCAGATGCTGGGGATTCCAGTTGGACTGACGGCCTTTACGCTTGTGAACCAAGTACACCTCACTGGACACATCTTCGAATCGTGGCACGTCGGTCTCCAGCTTCATGACAGGCACTCTCGATGGTACGGAGGGCTTTGGTGTTGTGGCTTTTGGAAGAACTTTCACCATATCTGCAATGTCAGAGAGTGCATGTTTCTGAGGCACTGGAGTGCTGGGCTGCAATGAGAGTGAGGAGTTTGTTTTGTTGTGTTTGTTTTTTGTCAAGTCTATTGGCTGGTCGTCATTTGTGTACATGAAACTTTTGCTAGTCCTGATGGCAGCAGCTGTTGAGAGTGCTGTTACTGGTTTCTCTAAACCTCCACTCAGTTTAGTAAATATTGATTGTGTGTGATGGGAAGGGACACTTTCTGGCCTGGACTTTTTTGTTTTACCCAAATGATTTTTCAGAACAGACTGTAGTGCACTTAGAGGGTTTACGCTAGGAACTTCCTGTGAGTCGCTGAAAAGCTCTGAAGAACCGCTGTACCCATTGCTGGCAGGGGGGCTGGGTGACAGGTTTCCTCTGTCAGAGAGAGCTGGGCTCAACTTCCCTTTGATTGTGTCACTCTCTTCACTTACACAGTCTGCATCCAGCTTTGAAGAGGAAGAGGAGTCGTCCTGACCATCACTGACAATCATGTCATCATTCTCCATCAAATCAAACATACTGCTCTGGCTCTCCTTTCCGTCGGATACACCCTCCCTCTCCTTTCTGATCTCTGAATTGTGACGTCCCTGGAAACTTTCAAGTCCGTGAAGTCCCTTGTAGAACTTTTTCTTAGGCGCTGTAGGTCTGTGCCTGTGGTTGAGGCTTGGCTTCAGTTGGATGGGAGGAGAAGGGGAAAACGAGGCGGGGTTGATCACTCCTGAGAGCTGGTATGCTGCGTGAATGCTGGGGTAAGCGCTCCAGCTGGGGGTCCCTGTTTGAGCTTTATTAATTGCTGAAGCCACTGTATTTGCTAAAGACTTCAGAATGTCTCCCCCTCCACCGGACTCTTTCTCTAGGTCCTCTTCTCTCAAATATGGATACTTAAAACTAGCATCGGTCGACTTCTGATCCTCATCCTCTTGTTTGTCATCCTTGTCTCCATTTTCCTCAGCTTTGTCAGGTGACATTTCTCTTGGAGTTACTCTCGCGGGGTCTCCAGATCTGGTGCTCTTTGAAGAAGCCTTTGCTCCTTCAAGGTCATTCACTGTCGGGTCAGCTAACGTCTGCATTTTCTCTATCGCTAGAGGATCCAGGGCTAGTTGTTTGCCTTTCCTGGAAGCTGAATTTGTGACTTTGATGAAGTGTCCAGTGACCATCATGTGAGTGGTGAGCTGTTGAAGAGTGTCATGTGAGCTTCCACATTCCATGCACTTCAGGATCTGAGACTTGCATGTCTCAAACTGCCACGTGTAACTAGCACCATTCTGACAGCTATATCGGTTGTTGAGAGCGCTGGCAAGACCAGGAGATCTTTGCGCCTCCCTGTGAACAGAGGCTCCTGTGGTGGAGTCAGGTGAACAAGGCCTTGTGGTTTCAAATGCACGTTTTCTTGCTGGTGGGAGTAATTTAGGAGTGATTACTGGAATGGGTTCTTTCAAAGGCACTTTCTGGTAATGCTTCGTTTTGATCATGTGGACACTCAGATCTTGCAGGGAGTCGAAAGAGTGGCCGCAGAACATGCACTTCAGCACTTTTTGTGCATCTTTCTTGCCTTCCATGTCTTGAAGGTTCCTCTTGCGGTTCTTGGAAGAGGAGGTGGAGCCAGTGCTTTGCCTGCTGTGGTTGTCATCGTGGTAGTGGCCGCTTTTGTTCATGTGCACTGTCAGCTCCACCAGAGTGTCATAAGCTGCACTGCAGTCTTTACAGCGGAAGCGACTGGCTCCAGTAAAGACGGCGCCGCATGCTTTGCTGCTTTGTCTGTGCAGGTGGACGGAGCTGAACAGATTAGGCTTTGACGTGGGTTTTGGGGACAGTGTTAGCTGCAGGGTTTTGGAAAGTGCGTCCTGGTGCCAGTCAAACTCACTCCTGGTGCTCCCATTGGTGCTGTGACAGTTTGTTTCACTGCCAGTGTTTGCAACCTTCACGTCCAGTCCAGTTTTGGAACAGTAGGAGTCAGAAAGGAAGTTGGCATAGGCAGCCCTCATTTTCTCCAGGCTACTGTGCATGTCATCCTTCAGTTTGGAGCTGTGGCTCTCCGTGCCCTTCTGCCCCAGTGAGGTTTTAAAGTCAGACAGTCTCTCGCTGCAATCACTCAGACGGGATTCCAGCTCGACCTCCGGGCTGGACAGGACACTGGCTGGAGAGTTCTGGAAGCTTTCGTTGCTTTTACTGTCTGTCTCTTTGTCGTCTTTGTCCTTGGATGTGGGTCTCTCAGAATTCTCCTCCTCTGCCTGCATGTCGTTGTCGCCCTTCTCTCCTGTGGTGGAATCCTGGACACTGGCATTCTCCTCCTGCTCATATGCTGGAAAACAGAAGCAAAAGAGAATCAGCTTCTAAACGTTTGCTCACATGTTATATATAACCATTATATATATAACCAGATACAAGCAACCTGACACACTTTTGATCCCTGGAATTAGCAGATTACAGATTAAATACTATTCACCAGTTTAAAAATAATTCCCTAAATCTTTTATCACTTTTTAAATCCTACTATATTGTTCAGTTAATAAAACATGTCTAAGTCAGTCGATTATGTCAATCGTCGTGGTTAGGAAAACTCAAGATTATCTATATTTCACAACCACATAATTTGGACGACACTTTGAATTTCAAAAGCTGTTACGGGCAGATGTGCTCGGTTAAATATACATGGGACCTAACAGCCCAGACCAGACACTTGCTTTTCGTCTGGTTAATATTTCTTTTTGAGCTGGCGATGCTCAATGAGGGGAACTCTGGAATACGCTGGCTAAATGTGCAGCACTGTGTAGCCCTCACTGTGTCCTGTGCCTTTACATTCTGAAAATAAGACTGTTTATCAATATTTCAGAGCTGCCTCAAGAGCAAACCTAGAGATGAAGAGAGCCAAGAAATGGATAAAGATGGAGCAGGGATTTCAACTCTCCAAACAAACTCAGAGAATGAGGCCCCTCAAACACGGGCCCTGCTGTGTCTATACGAAAGCTTCTCAATGTGCCATGACTTGGCACACTCTGTATATTGCACTTTCTGCTATTTGCACTTCTGATTAGATGCTAAACTGCATTTCGTTACCCTGTATTCATACATGTGTAATGACAATAAAGTTGAATCTAATCTAATCTAATCTAATGACCTTCATCTTCCACCATCAAGATTTTTAAAATGACTGACTCTGACAGAATGTGTTAATACACAGTGTCAGAGAGGAGAATCTTGTTTTATGTATTGAAATGTGTAAATATAATTATACTTTAAAAAAGCAAGATGTCTACGAATACAAAGGTCTTTGCGGTGGCGTCTCAGCTGACAGTGGAAAAGCGTAGCTTTATATTACATTTTCTAAGCGTGCAATTTTGTGCAGACTTACAAACAAACCGTTAAATCACAGTGCAGTGCAATATTTTTGAGGACGGGCATGTTTCTGCCTATCTCTCTGTTTACGAGATTTTTACGATAGTTGCTAATGGCGCTTCACGAAAGTATTTATGATCTAAACAAGCACAGTTACCATGACGCCCTGCACCTGGAGGGATCAATCGAGTGCTGTGTGTACTGAGGATGAAAGACAGACGGCTAAATGAGAAATGCATTTGTCCATCATACTGCGTTTCAGTGAACATGTAATACTGTTCAACTTAATAAAACATTACAGCTGCTCTGAGGACAGTCTGATTCAAAGCAATTAAAATGGTCTGATGAATGTGTTTTTACTCTGACATTCTGCCGGATGATCCCACACTTCAAGAAACTCAAACAAACACCTTCTTATTTTCAAGTACTTTGACTTTAATTTTGGCCCTGAAGTGAACCCTCCCAAATGATTTCCATATACACAACAAATCAGCTTTGTGCCTGAATTAATTAACACTGTATTTTATTTAGACATTCTAAAAACGAGGGTGACATAACAGAGCACACATTCACAGCTCCTAGAGCTTCTGTATATTCGTGCCCTGTTCTTCCAACATCCAGAATAGACATTAATACAACCAAAGGCACATGTTAACCTTCTAGCCCCAAATCTCTCCAAAATCCCCTGGTGACTGGTCACATTTCCTTTCCCTACCCATTTGTACCGCAGAGATCGTTGTCAGCAAGTCTGGTGATCCCTGCCAAGCGGGGGGATTCTGGAGCACGAGATCAAACACAAAAACACTAATCCTCCAGACTGGCTATACACCAATCTTTCCCATAATCCACTGCAGCTGACATGAGGATGCAGCCACACGAGCAGGAATTGTGCAGTTCAGCCCCACCCCTCTACTTCTGTTATTGACATTTTAGCCAATAGAACAACCGAAGCATAAGTTGATCTTCAACTTATGCTTTGGTTGTCAATGGTTCAAAGTGGACCATTTGTATTAATTTCATAAATATTCAATATACCACCACTTTTGATTGGTTCTAAGCGGCGCAGACACTAATGATTTTTTTGTAACTGTAATTTTTTTGTACCTCTATGGCACCTCATTTATTTACATTTATGCATGTGGCAGAGGCTTTAATCCAAAGCGACTTATAGTTCATTCAAGTTATACATTTTGTCAGTGCATGTGCTCCCTGGGAAACGAACCCACAACCTCTGCGTCGCTCTGCTCGCGTTGCAATTTGCGTTGCAATGCTCTACCAACGGAGCTACAGGAACACTTAACCTCTGAAAGAACAGAGGGCCGGTTAGCAAACTCATACTGTGCGCTGGAAGGAAATGTGCAGGTGTTTGGCACTTTGCACTATATGTGAGCAATGAAAACAGCTGCCGGTCCAACTACACTTACAAAATAAGGTGCTGGCACAACTGTGCTGAGATTATACATGTCAAACTTCTGTTATCCCTCCAATCTGTGTCACAACAAATGTATATCTTTAGACAGGGATATTCAAAGGTCAAAAAACTAAGGCTGTTCATCATAAATCAGCCACTAAGTGTTTATAACATTAATCCACTGGGAAGAACTCCTGGCATAACACAACAGCAGCTGGATTTCAGAGTACTGTCTGATTCGCAGCCAAATGGCTGCAGAAGAGCGAAGAGAAAACACATGCATGCTTTTCACATTCGATTCATAGCTGTATACAGTAGCTGTATTATTACCGTTTTTTTCTTACAAGTCTGTTTTTATTACTGTAAATATGATCAAAGGCTTAGAACAAAGACGTTTTTAATCATAAAAGAGACAGTGATATATTTCAATTTTTGTCACACAATGATGTCAAACGTTTTTGATGAACTAAACCAATGAAAACTTTATGGAGTTCTTAATTTTACACTTTGACAGATCAAAGTGAGTGCAATCTGTATCGTTTCCTCTGGCATCATCATTTTCATGCACTCGTGTAAAAATGTGCTGGCTCCAAATTTCACGCACCAAAAATGATGTCATATTTTTTATAGAGTTTAGGAAAGAGTATGATATGAAAAAAGCTGAGAGAAAGCGGAGACTTTGAAAATGTAATATACATGCATAAAACAGCATTTCATCTCTGTTCAACCTTTGACTGAACCAGCCGTTTAAAATCAACCCTGAACAATATTACTGACTTCTCATTTCAAATAGGCTTTAAAACTATATATATAGTTTTTATCATATATATCATATATATATATACTGTATATTTATATGATAAATAATTTATAAAAGGCAAGTAACTATCTAAATGTTTAAAAGTAGGGTGGCAAAATAAATAAAAAATGTAAAATTATATTACATTATAAACTAAAATGAACTGTTAGGCTGTACATCTATTCAAACACTTGTTGGCCAATTCATGTGTCAATTGGGCAGATGTCAGATTTTACAGGCTGCAGGACACGCCCCTCCCTGTTAAAACCTGCGATTCAAATGTTAGATTCTGGGTTCAAGAACTACAGGGCTAGATCACACGCTTGAACTGCTGCACTGCAGGAAATACAAATGAAATCGCTCCGAAAGTCAGTCACACATATTCTCCACTAGCACAGCAGGGCCAACAGTAATAACAGTTAAAAATGTGAAACATTTCAGTTTTCCTGGTGGACGTGTCGTTTAGCGCGCCACTGCAGTAATAATCTTCCCTTTGAGACGCGTGCGCTTCTGTTGGGGTAAATCTGTCAGTCAGTATTCAGTCAGGGATGTGATGTGCATTAGTTCAGAGTCACGATGAACTAACGGAACATTCAGGCTGTGCTTGTGAAAAAACTTTTCCTGTCACTATCTAATTTTCCGTGCCACTGAATTGTTTTCATTCCAGCGGCAGCTTTCCCGCCCGTCCTTCACCGGCTAATGCTAATATCTCTAGCAGCACATCATCAAACATTCACTGCTGTAGCAGTAACATTTCTATCATTGATGGGCTGGTGAAGTGCCCGCCGGCGGGAAGGAGTTAGCCCAGACAACAGCTGGAACATGTTCAGGCCTTTGTGGATACGCTAAAGGTAACGCTAGCATCGTGGGAGAGGCTGTAATTCTGAGGCCTGGTTGACAGGTCACTTTCTCCACACATCTCCTCACAGCTACAGTTTTTGCCACACGCAGATCGATAACTCTTTTTACTGCTCATTGATCGTCTAGCAGCAGGAGAGATGTAAGCAGAGGCTGTTATGACATTTCTAGATTTCCAGCTGTCCTTGGCACAATCAATTACACGTGCATGGCAATCAAAACCTCTGTGAAATAAACCGTCTCCATGACATTTTCATCTGCTGGATTTATGCCACGCTTTAAGAAGAGAGAGACAGTATGAGGGGGG
>JAZGTJ010013478.1:0-14930 GCA_036877575.1 Botia almorhae
ATGTTTTATAGTTTGGGGTGTTTAGGGAATTTTTATTGCCAAAATTTTACTGTGTCAGTAAATTTTTTGGGCTGAGGACGGTGAAGCTTTAATGGCGAGTACATTTACTTGACTGAACGTGTTTAAAAATACACCAGAAAGGAATCTTTGCGACCGATTTGTAACTCCACAGCACAGCATTATTATCTCTGACTGTAAAGCTAACATTCAAGTCATTCATCTGTATAATTATGTGAAGTGTAACATTAAGCCCGTGTGGTGTAGCACTCCAGAGCAGTTGAAATACAGTGTGAATGCAGTATGAACACACTCCTCTTCAGTGAGAGACACTTCAGATTTACAGCACTGAGTGAATAAATGTGAACATCATCTAAACTCACGGCAGCTTCCTTTACTGCTAACCCAAGATAACGCACAAGTAATTATAAAAGCATCTATGAGGTGTCGATTCTATACAGAGCGCTTTCTCTCTGACACTTCAGAAACAGACACAATCTGCTCACCTCCATACAGACAACCGGCAACACAATATACGCTTGTCTCTCACACAACCATGTCCTAACCTACATTACACAGAATAAACCTCATCACATTCACTCAGTGTGCAAGAACACAGAGACTTTATAAATAAACTGCAGGTGGAGAACATTCTGCACGTTTCAACTAGAAATTGCGAATGTAACACAGCAGCAGAGAAATTATTATGAGGCGCAAGAGCTAAAGAGCTAAAGATCGAAGCCCCAAGTCCTGTTAGCATTATTGACTTAAACTGTACTTACAGTATAAAAGAAACATGAAATAGCTGTGTGTACAATTTAACTGAAACCACAGGACATAAAACACATTTTTACAGTCTGTTTTTCTAAAGCTGCAACCGTAATTCATTTTCTTGTGTGGACCAGTAACAACACTCTGGCCCTTCAGCCATAAGCAGAAATAAGCTGTTTGCAAGCTACACTATATTTGAAAAAAATCAATCTATACCATCCGTTGCTTGGGGCATTTTTTTATGGCTAATCACAAAGCAAGCTAACAAAGTAACAAAGCTTCTTTTCACCTGAACATCACTGTATTCTTAGAGAACTTCTCCAGATTAACATATTAACTTGGTTAATCAAATCTAACTGCTGTTTTAGCTGACAGTGCAGATGGAATTCAAATGAAGTCTTGTACCCTGCAGTCAGGCTAACTGCCTAGCGCTGAAATTATTGTCATTTTGTGTGTGGAAACCTGAAGGGTACATGCTAGGATTAATGTATTGTTTATACACATAAATCTAAATAAATGTCAATTTAAAGACAAGAGTTCAAGTTTTGCTTTGTTACACATTTTTCTTTGTGTATTCACTGTACATCAGATTAGCAGCGTTTGTTCATTAGTTTTACACAGGAACAGAAGTGATGCTCCACCTTCTGCAGTATCACACAAAAATTAGTTCAGGTCCTCAAATCTGATTGGCCGAGAGCCGTTCCAACAGCGCTGTGACAGAACCATGAACAGCTCTGCGATGCTTCACTGTTATGAAACACATCACCTACACTAATCCTCCAGCAAAGTCATTAACATGCCCAGCAGACATGCAGCACACACAGGAAATCACATGCTGTGACTGAATCACAACCGTGATGACATTCAACGGAACTGATGTTGCTGTGATATTTCTGTGACAGCATTCATGGTTCTCTAAAAACTTCTGTGACTCAGTGATGTTTTGCAGGGTGGCGTGACTCGCAGAGCATCGCTTGCATCTGTGCGTTTAGCTGCGAGGTCAGACGAGGATCTCTGCCTCGCGCTATTAACAAAATAAACATGTTTTGCTTTGACAACAAGGATGAACTCATTAAAATGCTAAAACAGAGGTCAGATTTACACTTTATAACTTGGCAATCTACAAAGAATGACTAAACGCTACTGTCAACAGTGGAAGCTTTGTGATTTACTGCTGTGCTGCAGAGCTATAAGCTTCTGTCTATAACTTATTAAGCTGCTACTCTTATAGACAGCGTTGATAAACAAATCAGCACATTTGTGCAGAAACTCAGTGTGTGTTTCTCCAAACTCAACACACAACACACGTCACCAATCTGACAAGAACATCCATTTATCTTCTCATACTGCAGCGTGCGGATCTGAGAGAACCTGCAGTTTGTCACTAAAAGACAGACAAAAACAGCTGAATACAATCTACTGTGTGTTAAGATAATAAACACTTTTTTCAGGGCATATAAAACAGTTTGGATGAAGAGACACCACGCATTACATTTCTACAATCCACAGATGGCAAGCTGACAGGAGGTTTGACTGAAACAGTAATTAGATGTTTTCTCGCTATGATCTGTGCAGGAAAAGCACAGAGAAGATGTTTCAGAAGGCCGCTATTTTAACAAGCTTTAAAAAGCTTGTGAATCCACAGGGATTTATGAATCACCCAATAAAACACCGGAACAATACAAACCATTACCAAACAGAAGCATTTTACAAGATGAATGTATTTTAATAAAAAAAACTAAACAAGAAATATATGCAAACATCACACGGTCTATGTACAGTGGCTGGAAATGTGCGGTACCCACATTAAATGCCTACATCAAGACTCCATCATAAACTCCCTCTCCACACACAGTAATGCTGATTGTTTAGTGTGAGAGTTGAAAGGAGGACTTCAGTTCAAGCTTGTGTGGATTAATGAGATGAGAGATGAGAGAAAGGTTCAATCAGAGCACAGTTAAAGGGCTGTACAGAAATCTGATGTCTGCAGATGATGTGGAGAACTCTGACACACACTTCTGTCGTGTCATCTAACAGCACCATTAAAGACCCGGAGAGAAAGAGAGAGGGAACAGATGAAATCAATGACGGATAGAAGAGCAAAATAAATCAACTACACTTGTAAAACTAAACACAGTAAAGTTAATAATAAAGCTGAACTTGTAATATATGCTTACAATAACAAATAAAATACCATTGATGATGACTTATATTTGTCCACATAGATAATCTACACTGTACTTGCTCAATTCCTTATGAAAACCAATAATATTTTGCTCACATATCTCATGTGTATTTACTAATTGTCCCGGTTCGTCCTTTACTGTATACTGGATGTTAAATTAATCTTTAAAATGTATATGCGTCATCTAAAGTCATTGATCAGTTGATTGGAATATTCTAATGTAAATATTCACATTTATTATATTTGCGTGTGATTTATGTTAGAGGCTGCAGGGCGAATGTAAATGTACATAAATCATTGTTAATGTGTTGAATTATAATAATTCACCGCAGCTACTGCCGAATAATGATGCATGAAAATGTTATTTAGAAATAACAACATCCATCTTTATAAATATGTAAAAAATAATATAACTGACTTTATATTATTATTATATTATGATCTTATATGTATGTTATATAATAATAATAATAATATAACTGACTTACCTTTAATTTGTGACAGCAGCAGAAAACACACCAGCACAGCACATGAAAGAAAGAGACAAATGCAATTAACTCAAAGTTCATTAATAAATTCAGTGTCAATATTCCATATATGACTAACACTTGAAAAACTGTCAGAGTTATTAAATATGTAAACAATATTTAAATATACATTGGTTGTAAAAACAGTCTTTGATTTGCTTTATAATATCAAATGAATTACTGTGCTCTCATAAACCTATTCACACGCTTACTCTTTCTTCATCAACTCTGTGTCCTCAGACAGAACACGTATGAGCACAGCAGACACACTGACACTGTGTTTACATCAACAGGAATATTCCAGCAGCAATCACAATACATTTCATTATGTAAACACATGAACTCACTGACATGCGTCTGTTTTAATGAGAACTCTGTGTAAACATCATCTGAACATTCACTGTCACAGAACTCACACACAGATGAGGTCAGAACCGCAGTCTGCTGATGGTTCTGAGTTCACTCTCGATTGTGAACACAACCACACGTCCGCCTCAATCTGTATTTCAACAGAGACGTCTCACGGTCTAGAAGGTGTTAGATGTTTCAGCTGATGTTGCGTTTTCATACCTCGCCGTTTCTTAAATGGGTCAAACAAAACAAAAAAAGGGAGGAGGAAGATACCATCATCTTCCTCAACTCTCTCTCTCTCCTGACACACAAAGCTAATTAGGTGTCCCATCTCAGCTGCTCCTGTTTCTCACTGAGTGCAGCCATGAATAATGGATTCTTTTACTGGGATCTCTAGCTCTGATCGACAGCGGGGCAGAGACACAATCAATGAGCTTAAAATCTTTCCCTCCTTCTCTCTGTAAGCCATCACACACACACACACACACACTCTTGCTCTAAATGGCTTAAAATCTGACGCTGTCTCCCTCATCAAAACTGGGCGTCTGGACTAAAGCAGTGGGGTTGCTCTGGGAGTCAGTTTCAGGCAGCTCTGCTGTTATACAGCAAACAGAACACACTGTTTCTCCTCACAGGAAACACAGCAGCACCTTCATCTCATCTTCATTACAGAAGCCGCATGAGGTCCACTCACTTCTGCCCTAAAATATGACATCTTAATATTTTTCTTTGCCTTTTGACAATATTCAATATGTACCTCAATATTACAGTCATGATTCTGCTATAAATCACCTGTGTCCTAATGCTTCTAGACTAAACCAGTCATGTCCAGATCCTGTGACCTCACCCCAGCCTCTCCGCTGGCTTTCGGATTATTTTCAAAACGAGTGTGCTGTTTTTTCCACCTGTGCTATTTTCTCCTCCTGGTTTGTTTTTGTCAGATCATATTGTATCCTCTGGGAACAATTATTTCAGCTTTAAAAGCCTCGTCCCCTGGGCTGTTTTTTCAAGCCTCTGTTGTGGATACGCTAGACTGTTGAAACATCCAGCGACATGCAACAAATTTGCTGCTCAGGTTTAGCACAGCAGCAGCACGGATGGTCATTTCCTCACAGAACGTAAGGGCGCAGTGATGAACATATTATTCAAACATCATCAAAACTTAACGACCAAGAGACTCCAAAAGATCAATTAGAAATGACAGGTTGTAGAATTCACATTGTGGAAATTCCATAAATATTAAGAAAAGATTTTAAAAGTTGAGGGCTTACCAAGAAGTATTATATATTTCCATACAAAAATATGAAAAGTTAGGAGGGATCAGTTGTCACATTTTAAAGATAAATTGCCCACACTGTAAAAAATTAAAAGTGGCATGTCTTCTATAAATGAAACAAATCCAAACAGTAAAACTATTATTCTGTGACCACAATGCATGCTGGGAACTGAATTCTTTTAATCAGTTACATTGTTAAAAATGAAAGTGCGTGTATTTCATTTGTCTTTCAAATGAGCTGAAGTCAAGCACACAAAATATGTACATAAAACGAACACATGGTCAAAGATGAAATACTGTACATATCTACAAGCATGCAGTTAGAGCAGTGTGTCATTTTCTTGTATGTATTTTAAATCAAGTCCGTTTAATTTTTAAAATTAAAATTTAAAGTTTTTTTTTTAAAGTTTGAGTTTAACAGAACAACCACAGCTGAGGAAGCGAAATCAATTAGCAAACCTGCGAAGGATTCGTAAAGCTTGAAAACACACAAGCTGGTTTTAGAGCTTGTGGAGACTTCAAGAGAAATTGAGACTGCTGCTGGAGTTGATGAAGAGGACATGAGTCATGAATAAATCCCACAGCTGAGAGCACTGTTGAGGGAGGAGATCAAAGAGCTTTGGAGGAATCCGAAAGGAAAACACAATCTTCACAGGTCTGATCTCATGACTCCGCATGTCTGATAACTCATCCTAGTCAAATAAGATGCGGAAGTTTTTATGAGGTTTTCAGATTCGGTGTAAAATGTGTGGCATGCAGAACGTTAATTGTGACTCTATGCATGAGATCAAGACAGGATGTGTGTTTAACACACACTGAAGTCTGATTTTGGAGGTTCTGGTTACGAGAGGAATGTTTCTCTGCAATCACATTGTGTCAGCCTTCACAAACAGACAGAATCCTCAAAGAAATTCCAGCTCTGCTCATAAGTGCAGGTTCTTGTTTTTAGAATGAATGTTAAGTGTCTCTTTGAAGAGCAAACCAAATGTTTGGTTTGATACGTTTCTGCCTCTCTGAGTCATGTGAACAATTTTGGGAAACAAGCTTTTAAATGAAGGAGGCGAGAGGTGGCCAGGGGGACAGGAAGTGTATCTGACGAACGCTGAAGTCGTGAAAGCACTTAGCATTTTATTGGCTATCAGCGCTGGTACAGTGGGGAATTTTCTAAAATGGCCATGCTGAAAATTGAGTGAGAAATGTTTTACAGTCAGACAATAATTACTGCAAAATGAAAGCAGACAGAGAGATGAGGACATTTTCAAGGCTGTGTATCATCTTAAAGGAGTATAGTTAATGATTGTTCCTGATGACTACTTTCTCAATAAATGAATACACATACATAAAATATTGATTTGGATTGAAGTTATTTTATTATGTGAGCACAGAGCGACTGCATTAGCAGAACTCCGCAGCACATAACAGCAGCATCTGCGATTTGCAAACACTTATTTTCTCTGGCTAATCTGCACAGTAACGCCTCTGTGTACTCGTCTGTGATTGGTTCAGATGTTAGAATAGCTTGACATCTCTCAGCACTCCAAAATCTGGTTCTCACAGCACGCATGCAAACCATGACACACATTTGAAGACATCCAATAGCGACTTTCACTCATTGTCCTCCGCGCTCACGCGACGACTGACAAAGCACACAGTGCGCTGCGAGAAACATGACATTATGTGAATCTGAAATAGCGTGTGAGCGTTTGCGTCCTGTGACAGCTCTCATCTCTGACTGTAGCTGTTTGTCATCACTTACTGTTGTGTTTCAAATCAAATGCTTGTTCCCTTGAAGTCTATGTTTGATCCATCTTATCACAAACAGGCAGTTTACTGCATCTATATCACAGAAACGACAACAACACTGAGCATGCGAGCTGTAACTTCTGCCTAATATCTAGACAGCTGTTTTCATGCAGTGTCTTTAATGTCATCTCAGTAATGTAGCCGTGCTAACTGGATTATAAATCACAACAGGCAAATGAGCAATGAATGATGATGTGGTTGATATGACGACGCAGCGATACGAGTCCAGAGCAGAGGGTACGAATGATTGGTTCAGCAAGGCAACAATAACTTCCCATAATGGCGATTACAAAAAAAGACAGTGAGATGGAGAAAGATGGTCTGTGGCTCAGCAGGTTTTCGTTTGCAAATCGATCAGTATTTTTAAACGAATCTTTTACGTTTACAAATCTCATTTATATTCTTGTTTCTCTTCCCTTTGAATTTACCCGCATCTGCTTTGCATTTTTCCTGCCTTCAAAATCTGGTTGTAGCCGAGCAAAGAACATCACCAATCAGAATGAACCAGTGTTTCAGGGCTAACTGAGACTCTTTCTAAGGGTGATCTGAATAATTAATGAGAGAATAATTCATCTAGGATCCCCATGAAACATGAACTTTAATAAACGTGAGTCATACAGATGCTGCTGTCAATAATCTGTCAATAATCTTCACCTCCCCCTCTCTCTCTTTCTGTTCTTTGTCTGTCTTTAACATTCAGATAACAAGCACATGACAAATGACCACCTGTTCTCTTTTCTGCTCTCTCGTTTTGAGCTGTCACTCACGCATGTAAATGCGTTCCTCCGCTGCAGTATCTGATGACTTCTGTGTCTGCTGCAGTACCGCATTCAAGCCATAAAGAAAGGAATTCAAAAACTGGATGATGAAAAAATATATATTCTATTCAGACATTTTTCCTGCACACACACACACACTCGAGTACAGACAGACACACACATACTCGAGCACACAGACACACACACTCGAGTACACACACACACACACACACACACACACTCGAGTACAGACAGACACACACACACTCGAGTACAGACACACACACACACACACACTTGAGTACAGACAGACACGCACACACTCGAGCACAGACAGACACACACACTCGAGTACAGACACATACACACACACACTCGAGTACAGACACATACACACACACACTCGAGTACAGACACACACACACTCAAGCACAGACAGACACACACACACACACACCCGAGCACAGACGCACAGACACACACACACACCCGAGCACAGACAGACACACACACACTCGAGCACAGATGCACACACACGCAAGCACATGTGAAACACATTCTGCACTAACACATGTGGTAACTGCCCTTTAGCAATGATAAGTCTTTACTGGAGTAGATTTCTGTTCCACTGCAGTGACGGTGAGAATGCAGCGTCTGATAGTGTCATGCACTCTTGCACGTCATCTGTGTTGTGTTAGGTTCACTATGAATTATGCAAATCAGGTAGCAGCACCACACACACATAAAATCTGTGATGAACGCAGTTTGCATGCTGCAATTCTCCATCTTAAACACCAGGTCTAGAGTTTGCAGCAGACTCCCGCAACCTGCTGCACTTTACTGCGACTGTACAGCAACATCAACATCACAACAACAACACAACAGAATTACATCAACATCATCACATCATCAACACAACATCATCACCATCATCAACACAACATCATCACCATCACAACAACATCACCATCACAACACCATCACATCACCATCACAACAACCACTTGTGTTTAGTAATAAAATGCAGGTGTTGTTGATGAGTTTTACTGTGTGAAAGTCGAGGCTGGAACAAAAGGCATCAGTTCCCCCGACAGAACTCATGCTCTGAAGAAATGCAAATGAGGTCGAGGGTGAGCTAGAGTGGGCGGTGTCATCAGTCTGCTTCTGTCTCTGAATACAGATCAATACTGAACATGATCAATACACACCACACAGACATGCTGAAATATAAAACACAGCACACATCAAAGCCGCTCAACCAAAAGAACACCTTCAATACCTGCAAATAATTATCATAGGAGCGTGTGGCTATTTTTCTCTCTCTTATTTCACCCTAACTACCTAGTTTAACAAAGACGTCTCTTCTCAAGGTAAACTGAAGCTGAGATAGAAAGCAGAGAAGTGGCTCTGAATAACAAGAGATTAAAAAGAAACACACACACACACTCGCTCTGCTAACTGCTCCACGCTAGCCGTTAGCTCAGCCTCGCCTCGTTCCCTTGATAAATAACAGAGCAGCACTAGAAAACAACAAACTCAGTCTTACTTCTGCAGGCTGCAGCGTGTTGTTCAAACATTATGGAGCCTTGCTGCTTTATGCTGCTGACTGGATGTTAGTTTGACAGCTTTCTGGAACATCTGACTGAGTCACGTCACGTCAGGATTCGAGAAGGTACGACATACTGTCTGCAGAATACAGATTATTTACGAGCGTTTGAGTTGCAGAAAGAGTCTGAAGAACAGCCGCAGATCCAGCCGTCCTGACTGAAATTACCCGCGTTTACATTCCCCTCACAAACCGGCAAACATCAACGCCTCAGCGCAGATGAAGGTCAATGGGGAAGTCTTCTCTCTGCTAGCTTTCATCTGCATTCAGTTCATGTAAACGTGTGAGGGCTCGTCTTATAGAAAGTGTAGCACAGTTTAAAACAGCAGCTTTGTCATAACCGTCTCTTGTTATAAAAGAAGCACAGTGGTTTTGTATTTGACACTATTACTGCAGGGAGTGTAAGTAAAAGCTTTTTTAAGAGCTCAGTAAATGCTGTCCAGCTGTGTAGACCACTCTCATCTCAAACGGTCATGCTGCTTAAGTCCGGTTACAGCTGATATTAACTAATGAAAGGTAAATACCCATGACTCACTCAGCATGTAAAATGAGTTACTGCTCTGTGTGTGTGTGTGTGTGTGTGTCTGTGTGGCAGTTTGTTCACATCAATGTGGTGGAAATCAGTCATTATTAAATAAGAAGCACAAATGCATGAGCACAGAACTCATTCATTTATTGATTATGTACAGAATTAAGAAGTGTGAGATAACCGTACTGGAGGAATCAGAGCAAAGATTCTTCCACACACACACACACACACACACGTGAAAATGAAGGACTTCATAAACATACGTAACCCATCTTAAACCTTCGGGCTCTCTGCTCTCTTCTTCTGTAACATTCAGTAAACTCTGATGAGTGACTCTCATGAATGATGATGACTCTGATAAAATTCAAGCGGGAAGTAAGAAACCGTTTATTTGAAAAAGATTTTAATTATATATATTTTAATTATATATATTTATATTTACTTAAGATTAATATGCAACTGTAAGCAACTCATTTGTATGTTGATTTCTCTGACAAATGTAAACACTGTCACTTTGTGAAGCTGTCAAAACTTTGCTAATGACGCACTTTAATCACTCGCTTGAAAGATAAAAACTGAAATCTGGATGTTAATTACTGAACATCTTAGCTGAAGCGAACTGACTCAAAGGTCAGCAGAGGAAAGACATCAGTCAAGTGCTGGATGAACCAGTAACCAGTTCCTTCACCACTGTGTGTTTTCTGTTTTATTTAACAGAGAAGAGATGGCTGAAGATGATTGTTCTGTACAGAACAGTGTGTTATGAGAAGGTCCACTGTTGCAAGATTAGCAGGTTAATGTGCTACACACAGCCTGGCTCTTAATCAGTCTGAGGGACATATGGTCATATAGTCATGTGCTCACTGTACATTATCCTGCTTCTTCCAGGCCTAATGTCAAACTAACTCGTTTATCTTCTGCGAGATACTGTAAAAATCAATTTCTTGATGGATTTTGCACATTTACAGGTACTGCAGTCGATCAGCGCTGGCTAAAGTAACTCAGTAACCGCGCTGATGACTATAAGTGTGCTGTCTAAATGAAAGCGTTTCAAACGCTTGTAAACAAAGACCTTTCTGCAATCATAAGCTTAAAGAATAGGAAAAATTCAACAAACAGCACGGAACTGACAGGCCCTGAATCCAAACCCATGTTGACATATGCATCTAGTCTCCTGAGGTGTCACATTGTGGGTGTTTAATGGACAGCATGCCCTCATTAGAGCACATCTCCTGCTGTTCATGTCTCAACCCAGAGCTACAGACCTGAGAGCTGAACTCCACTGCAAAAGATCGCTGTTCTCCTGAACACTCTTAATTAACACCAGCTCCTCACCTGTCAGACTTCACAGCTGCTGGAGAGAGAGGGGTGGGCCAGAGGAACAGAGGGAGGGGCATTGATTTCTGGGTAGCCCTCTCGGGTGTAGCAAAGCTGCTTGTCTATGTTCTGTGCTGTGCTGTCAGGGTTTTACTGCAGCCCCATGAAAACTTGGTGATCCCAGCATGAGGTTTGTCATCCGCGAGCCTCCATGTTTACTGAGACATTAGGAGACGTTTAGGAGACATTAGGAGAAAATCTATATGTTAAACTTAATATGTCTGAAATGTAAGGTAGTACAAAAGCTACACAAATTATACACAAATATTGACAGGGCACCGGTTATATGCAGTTGTAATAATCCAGCTTTAACTCAAGCGAAACACAGATGCTAAAACTCATTAAAACTCGTGAATGTAATTACCACCATCGATTTAAAACTGACTGTGAGTTCCAGCTGTTAATTATACTAAAGTCTAGTTAAAATCAGCGCTACAGCCAAACAAACAATAGCAGCAGAGACAGAAAACATGACTGTTCGTCAATTAACTGGAAATAAAGGGAAACATCTGTATGTCTTCACACGCACTCACGGGCTCAGCTGAACTGCTTCATGACGTGAAACCTCTTCATCTAAAAGAAGCAAGATTCCTGCTCCTGTACAGTAGTTTAACTGGTAGAGCACTGCGCTAGCAACACCACGGTCAAGGGTTTGAATTCTCAAAATATGCACACACTGACAAAATGTAAAGCCTGCAGGTGCTGCATGTTTGTAAAATGTGAATGTTAAACACTGTCATACTGGCCAGCTAATATAACTGAAGTTTGGAACAGCTCAAGATGGAAGAATGGGCCATTTGGAAGCCCACACCATCCATAACTGAAGCATATGTCTGTCCCTCTGCTGTGTGCTCTACAGAGGAGATGTAGGAGTGGATCAGCACTAATAAGAAGGAAGCTGAGAGTCACAGGTTCAGATCACTGTATGTTCCACGGGCTGAAATCTTTCTGTGTTAGTAGCTGTTAACAGCTGATCTGTGTGGAGCAGCAGAACTGACAGTGAGACCAGATTACAATTGTCCTCCACGGTTTCCTTTCACACCTCCATGATGACTGATGAGTGGAGGTACAGGTGTGGAGCTCCTCACCTGACTGCAGTAACACAGATGAACAGGGCGTTTCACTGTACAACTTCACAGGTCTAAAATGGAACATAACATCCCATAACAAAAACAAATTAAACACACAATTAAATAATGAACGTTTGTTGACTTCATTTGTTTATATGCCTTTCAAACGTAAACATTTGATTTTAAATTAGATAACACAATAAATTAGATTTTATAAAAAATGACTTGACATGAGTGTCTTGGAAATATCGCATTGCAATGAAACATATGGCAACGTGTGATATCCAACATGCTAGGGATTTAACATGCTAGGGATTCAACATGCTAGGGATTTAACATGCTAGGGATTTAACATGCTAGGGATCCAACATGCTAGGGATTCAACATGCTAGGGATCCAACATGCTAGGGATTTAACATGCTAGGGATTTAACATGCTAGGGATTTAACATGCTAGGGATTCAACATGCTAGGGATTTGGCTACCATTAAAGTCTAGCCACAGGTTAATAAAAACTGTTTGTGCTGATGATGAGGAATCTTGAGCCCAAGTACACTTAACCTGTGACCTGCTCAGTGGTTTCCATATTTTTGAGGATGTTATGTTGGACAATTGGACAAAAAAGAGAATAAACAATAGACTGGGCTATACACAGAAAAACAGAGAGAGGGAGAGAAAGACAGAGAGAGAGTGGGAGAGAGAACAGAGAGAGGGAAACGACTAAGGTTTTGACTGTGTCTCTTTCTCAGGAGAGCAGCTGGACAGGATTCAGTCTGCTCATGAGCCCCAGGCGCAATCGATCAAGATCGAAGTAGGTCACCCTCTCCTGCTGTACAGCTCGGGCTTGTATACCCCCATCTACAGCTCCTTTCTCCTCTCTCAAGTTCTCTCTCTCTTCCCATCAGCCTCCTCTGGCAGACACCACTAGCTGTATCATGTCTCACTGGAATACAGTGAACTGAACCCAGAGTGTGATCAGACAAGAGAAGAGAAGTGACTCCAGACAGCTGTCGCTCTTTCTGACAGTTATACAGCATCCATCTCTATCCTACATGACCATACAGTGTCAGAGAGAACACAGAACACATGATCTGAATCTATTATAAAGACAATGATCTGTTCCACAAACGGTCAGTGAAAGAAAAGCTTTTGAACCTTTAATAAAATGTTTCCTGACAGCCTCAGGGGGTCAAAGGAAACATTCGATCAAATATTTTCTATTCTGTTTAAATGAGGCTCGTCGTTTTGTGTGAATGTTCTCACAGTGAGAGCACTAAATAAACGATGCTTCGAATGTAAACATGTTTTAGAATGTTTCGCATTTTTTTACTCGTGGACAATCTTGCTGAAACTTGTACAAAATACGTGAAACAGTTAAATATAATAATTTTAGTTTTATCAGAATATCAGCCATTTCTCAATAAATGCACCAGATACTCATGACGAGTATAAACATGTAAAGACAAACAGAGTCATTTCTGAAGGGATCTGTGATCATGCACAAGCTGCCTCTGCAGCTCTCTGATGTCTCTCTGATGTTTCCCTGACAACAACTTTCTGCAGGTTAGAAAATGATTAATTCATAAAATGCAGATTACATTTTAGGCTGTTAAAAAATCAGACCTCATTTTTGTTTCCCATCACCCCCAAACGTGTCAAAGCAGAACAATCAAAACACTGTGTCAGTGTTTGAATCTGACAGAAAAAACATCTTTGAAAAGTCTGTGACAGCAGATGGGTGAAATCAGACAAACTCAGACAAAAAACCGACAAACAGAAGTTTCTGTCAATCTGGAGCGCTGATTGTGTCAGACATGCAAATGTAGTCTTGAGCAGTGCACGGTCGACACAGGTCTGGACGAATCTGAGCATCCATTAGCCCATGAGCACCGAGGCAGTACATTGTGTGTGTGTTTGTGTGGAGTAAAGGCAAGCTGGCAGTGTGTTGCTCATGGGGTCTGTCTGACAGAGATTAGGTATCCCAGACGATGCTCATGTATTTATATTCCCCTCAGCCTCTCTCCTCTGTTGAAGTGGAATCACACTGGAAGCAGGAAGCTCTTTTCTCCAGTTAGAACTGGGTAAGAGGCTGCCAAATGCATTACGACAGACCAAACACACAGCCACTTACGAAAGACTGACTGCAGTCTGTCTCACACACGTCACCTCGTTTAACATTAACTGACGCCTGTCAGTGATTTACATTATTCCCGTTTTGAGTCTGTTTTCCTGCTGGATGTGTTTTCTGCAATCATTCATATTACTAATGTAGCTTTACTGTCAACACTACACCTGCCCTCAGCGTGACGACTCACCAATGCATTTCTAAAGAGATTCATGCAGAGAAATCCATTCTGCTCAAGCTGTGTGTGTTGAGGTGTGCTGCTGGAGAACCTGCGCAGTGCTGATTGTTTGCTGAAGCTGAAGCAGAAGCACACAAAGCATCAGAGTTTCTGCTTTCACTTTGTGTTTTTGGCTGCTTCCCATTTTTCAGCGTCATACTTTTACTGTCTGGGATATTTCATGGTAAGACAGAAAGTATTACATATTGCAATAAAAGAAACATTGCTTTCTCCTGAGGTGGGCGTGCTGTGGGCTGTCCTGCACACACAACTCCACACCTGACAGAGAGTCCGGCTCTGTTTGTACAGTTCATGTTTCATTCTCTCTCGTCCTGCAGC
>JAZGTJ010013479.1:0-14929 GCA_036877575.1 Botia almorhae
AGGAACGTCTTTCACTAAAATGTTTCTAAAAATGTTTTACTTAAGGATTAATTTCATAATCTTCTAATAGTCACATGACGTCTGTTTAATTCAGTCGTGCTGTGACTACAGAATTCATTTCTGTGGACATCTGTGGCGCTTTGTGCTTAATCATCAGTAACTTTAAAGAAACGGTGTCTGAGGTTCTGAGATTTGGATTGTTTTGATGTTATTTTAAATAGACTCACAGTTTCCCCGTGGGTTTACTTTAACGTCTCACGTGAGTTCACCTAGCGGGATATTTCTCCGAACAATGTCGCCTGCGTGGAAAACTCATTTCTTCAAATCTTCTGGGTGTTCAGAAAAACTGTTATATGTCATGCCTAAGAACATGGTGCATAGGTGCATCTGACGTTATTACGGTGACTACATGCTTGAAACCCTATAAGAGGCTGTTTATCTCCCTAAGTCTTAGCACATGAATTGTGTATTGGTCCCTGTGGTCTTTCAGTTTGAGAGCCCTGGCTTTGTTTGCTGTTGCTTCAGCGTTCTGAGAATTAGGGGATTGGAGATTGCAGTGGAGAAGGAGCTATGAAATAGAGCAATCTAAAAATGGCCCGGATGTGGCATGGAGATTTACTTGCAGAGCCAATATGTTTCTGTACAGAAATGAGGAGAAAAGCTTCACTCCAAGCCTGGGGTTTCATGCAGCATCATGCACTGATTTATACAAGCGCCCGGCTGGAATGACCTTAAGACCGCAGTCATGTCTTGTTCCCTTAACTCCAGGCTAATACTGCCCAGCTAACAATTTTAGATTGTTAGAACCTGTTTGAACCTACAAGAGTGTTTTTAATAACTTAGAACGTGAGAATGTTAGCCAATGTTCTTAAAACGTTCCCTGTTAGCTGGGTCTTTAGCAGTAGGTATTTATCTTTTAGCAGTGTATTTGGCGCTTAAATGGTTTATTATAGTTGTATCTGTTTTATGCATCGCAGTGCAAAGCTCTGATTGGCTTTGATCATACAAGCAATTTACAATTGGCTCTATAACGTTCTGTTATATACACATAGAGTTGTACTGTTGTTAAATATGGCAGCTCTTTACAGAGCCGTCACATTGATTTCTTCCAGCCGGCATAATTGATCTTGAACAGAGAAACGCAGCAAGGTTTAGTTCTCTCAGAGGCCAGACCTTCTGAGGTTATATTTGCATAGATTCTCAGGAGATAGAACCAATCAAGGTCTCACTCCTCCAAGAGCCGTGCAGTGCATCTTTCAGCCAATAACAGTCATATTTCTCCAGGATGGTCTTTGAAGCTACAGCTATATTCCCTTTATAAATTTCCCCCTAAGGTTTTTTTCACCATCAATATTCTTCAGCGTTCACACAGGAACAGAGGTTTAGCTCAAAGCCATGATGTGACAACACCTCTGCGATCTGGCTAATGGTGGCCAGTCATTGTGATGCCGGTTCTTATCAGTGCGCCTCCAATTGTCCTGAAAACATCAGCTGCCACGGAGATGCGTGGGTGCAGAGTGCGTAATTGAGGGCTGCTGAGCTGGGTTAACACACTGTGTCATTGTGTTCCTCTCTGATTGCCCTTTGTATGTGGAAAAAATAGGAAATTTCACCATGGTTTACTGCCCTTTATTTCATTAATTTAATGCTAGTAGTGGTGGCTCAGTTGGTTGTGCATTGTGCTGGGAGTTCAAAGGTTGTGGGTTCGATTCCCAAAGAGCACACATATACTAAAACATGTATGCCTTCAATGCACTATAAATTGCTCTGGGTTAAAGCTTCTGCCTAACGCTTAATCGAAATGTGAATGTAGTTGTTTTATTGGATCCATACCAAAACAAAGAATCCTTATTTGGCTTCAGATGACCCTTCTGAAACTGTTGTTTCTTGCTCCATATTTTATGTCCTCTCTCATTTCCGAATGTCCTTTGAGCGCACAACAAAGCGCTTTGTTTTAGCTGGGGATTAGATGATGAGGGCTGACAGGGCACACATTGCGTCTTATGGCTTGGTTTCTATGGAAACCAGGTTACATTTGAAGACATTTGAAGGGAAAACCCTCGGGCCCAGTTTGCGCTCTGACTCAGTTTCAAAACAAATCTTAATTTAATTTACGGGCGTCCTGATATTACTCATATGCTCCAGCCATGGCCCAACCCGGTTGAACCCTGTGCCTAAGGAGGGGAGGGGAAATTAACAGAGCCCACCCTCCCTCTTTTATGTGCTATCTCATAGGACAGAATGTTCTCCGCTCTGCTCCTGCAGCAGTTGGCTGGAAATTTCACAGAGCGTCAGGAGAGGCTCTTATAAGTGTTGGAATACAGGTGTGAAATGAATTCTCAAACAATAATTGTGCATCAAAAGTTGAGGCAGTATTTATTTATTAATTTTCTTGATGGCTGTTAAAATGTTGCACAATTGGTGGTTTTAAGCAAATAGCTAAACCGAGGGTAAATGTTTGCACGTTTGCATATCTAATTAGCCATAAAATCATTATCATTTTGATTAGTTCCTTAAACAGGAAATGATGTCATCTACCACATCTGCTATTGTGATCTGATTCCCGAAGCCCACACTCTTTTGATAAATCTTTGTGATTTATAAATCTGGACTATTGTGAAACTGAAAGACCAACTTCTGCCCTGAGAAACAGAGGCTTTGCCTCTGTTGATTGATTGATTGATTGACTGATTGCATTTGGGAACCATTATGAACATGGCCCATTAACCGACTATTATAGCTAGCGCCGTGTTGAATTTCATGCTGGTTCGCTACCAGGTCTATAGGGAGTCACAGCGTCACACAGTTTGAAATAATTACCCATATATCACTGTGTGGAAGTAACGCCTGCTCACGCTGCTTCACTGCAGCACGTCTTATTGCCCCTGTCTTCATGCTGATTACAGAGAAATTATGTCCAGTATGCATACTGTACCAGTTTTATACCATATACACTCACATCGGGGCTATGGATGTATTGTGGACTTCGGATATGTATGGGTTCAGACTGGGTGCCTTACACCCAGCTAACAATTTTAAGTTATAATAACATTTCCCTAACATTTCCATTAGGTAACAAAAACATTAAAAATGTTTAAGAACGTTATTCAAACATTTTTTAATTCTGTAACATTTTTTTAAAAATCTGCTAACTATACAAGAATAACATTCATGATGTTTGATATATATGTATATGTATATATATATATATATATATATATATGATGTTCTGCCAATGTTACTGCATGATGTTCTGCCAATGTTACTGCATGATCTTTTGATACCTCTGAAAGAACTTTTAGAGAACGTTAGGCAACATTGAGAATGTTCCCTGTTAGGTGGGCATATGGTACAAATTTTTTTGACGTGTAAAAATAAGACATGATTAAATTGTTTAATCCCTCCATGAGTCTGTCATGTCAGCGTGACGTTATCAGCAGCGTCCAGCTGTGAGTGCTAACCAATCTTATTAAGGATCAAAAGTCAACAGACGAGAGCAGACAGGAGCCACATTTGGCATATTGGATCATTTCACATGACAAAACACAAGCTATGGCAGGGTTTGAATGTGAAAATCCTCTGCAGACATAAATCCCTGGACCTCGAAATTTTATACCCATCCAGGATAAACCCTAAGCCCTTCAAACGGACACTTCAGAAAAAGCAGTTTACTGAATTTGGAGCTCTTGAAGGCTTATTCACATGAAAAATGGACGTTCAGCAAAAATGCAGCTTTTGGTATGGAAAACTATTCGAAACTTTTGAGAAGCAGCAAATATTACCGCTAATACCGCTAATGTTAATTTCTGCACATAGTATACATACCTTCTCCATTTGGCTTTAACATGAGCCAATCAGTTTATATTAAATAACCTTGAAATTCACCAGACATGTTCTAAATGTCATGGCTGGATTCGAAGAACAGCTCCAACCATAAATTTGTCGTGTTTTAATTAATTTTTCCTTCTGGAATGTAACCTTGAATACCGTCTTTGCATTATTATTGTGCGCTTACAATAGTCAATTAAATGCTTTGAGGAATGAGGAGCTGTATGGGGAGCAAAAGACTCCAAAAGACTCTAAATTAGATCTGGCCCTCAAGCTATTTGAAGTGACAGTGGAGATTTACACTCCATTTGAGCAAGGACACATTCCACACTTCTCTGGAAGCTGAGGGAGATCACAGCACGCATTATTTGCAATAAATCAAACCCGTGAAAGCCATGAGAGGAGGGGTTTGTATTACTGTTAGAAAAAGAAGAAAAAACATAACAGGTCATTTTTTACGATGCAACCACACCTGAGAAAAAAAATAAAAATAAAAATGCATTTGGCTGCTACAATATTATTGCATCCAAACCTATAGACCTTATAGTTCTATATAGCTCCCACAAAAGCTAGTTCTATATAGTCTCTCCCCGCGCCCCTTTATTTTTAAATGAATGTTTACACGGTGCTCGTCAGCGGTCTTGGAGCTTCTCCAATCCATTTGTTCTATCGCAAGCAAATCCTGCGTAATCGTGAAGAAATGCGATGGAGCTTCCTTTACGCCTACACGCATAAGAGTCATTCACGGGTGCAGTGCTTCTCAGTGAGAGCCCTCGATACGGCTGCAGCGTCTTCCGCTAGCATTGTTCTGCTGGAAAGAGATTATAGCCCTGTAGTGACACAATATCCGTGATAACTTTAATTATGTTTCGTCATTTCTGCGCTGTGCGATTGTGAGTGTGTGTGTGAAATCAGTTCATTTTGTGGTTTTGCAAATTTTGGGCCACAAACTGTCTCGGCTGCGATGAATAATCATCAGAGTTTTATTGTAAAGTGAAAGTGGAGAGACTGGGGCTATTTGTCACACTTTTTACTTAAGGAAATATTTTTCACAATAAGGCATCTTTGAAAGCCACTTTCTGTGTGGAAACTTAAATTGTAGTATTTTTTTTAAACATTTTTATTGTTGTTGCCCTGGAAAAATACAATTTATTGACCGTATGTTTACCTTTTTTGACAACAAGTCCTCTGGGTTTATTTGATTACCAAACAGCTTGTAGGAATAATACCATATTTTTGCTAGTAAAAATACACAAAACCTTAGAAACCCAGCTAACAAGGAACGTTCTTAGAACATTGGTCAAAATTTTCTAAACGTTATCAAAAACATTTTTGCAGTGACATTTTGCATAGAACTTTTTTAACATTCTATCTTATATAAATCAAAAATGTTATTCTTAAGTTGTTAGTGGAACATTTTAAAAACATTTTAGAATTAAAAAGGTTTCAATAATGTTCAAGCAACAACGTTAATACAATGTTTAAAACATTGGATGTTTTGAACATTTCTGAAAACAACATTCTTTTAAAATAACATTTTCATGACATTTTAAAAAACATTTTTAACGGTTTTGTTACTTAATGGAAATGTTATGGAAACATTCTTACAACCTAAAATTGTTAGCTGGGTACTTAGACCTTATGGTTTATAGTGAGATACTTGTGATTGTTTTCCCAGTGTGACAACTAGCCCCAGTCTTCCCTATAAATAAGAGTCATTAGTCATTTGACACTTCCTGGATCTAATGCACTGTTCCTTCTGTCTTTCTCACTGTTTTGGCCATCTGTGTGTCCATATTGTGCGGCCCATCACTTCCGTCCGGCCTTAGACATCACTGTTGGTCTTCCCATCGGTGTGATAATAACGTGTGGTTTGGCGCTGCTGCTGATCGCCGCGTTTGTCTCCTGGAAGCTGTGCTGGGTTCCGTGGAGGAACAAAACGCTCTCCTCAAGTTCTGCGGCCCTCGCCCCTGACGACTGCCCCTCGCTTCAGCCGCCATCTCTTCTGCCGAGTCCTCAGCCGTCCGAGGTCGCTATGGCGACTGAGAAGGAAAAATACCCTCTGGCTTCAATGGGCTTCCTGGAGGCAGCTGTTAAAATAAGCCACACATCTCCGGATATCCCTGCTGAGGTGCAGCTCTCCATGAGGGAGCACTTTCTGCGCCGTACGCAGCGCATGCAAAGACAGACCACCGAGCCGGCGTCATCCACCAGGTGACAGATTCCAACTTCCATCCAGTCATGTATCTCCCACACATTCAAATATGTTTTCATACAAATTCAATTATACCCATATTGCCTCCAGTCATACACAATGGGGTCCAAAGTCATAAATTTCAGGTGTGTTTTTTTTATATTATATTTAATATGTATTTGAGCTGGCACAGACTTATGTTTGTGACTATGAGCCAGACATATCTGAAGAAAACCACATACACACACATTCACTCATAACTCATTTAAAGTCACACCACCGGTTCTGCATAATTGGATCTGTGTGCCTTCCTCTGTTTGCGAGGTGGATGTGACAAAACAGTGATTCTTCCTTTAAGAAAGGCCTCTAAAGGCTTCATTAATCATATGTAACTTAGAACTGAGTTATTCTCTCAGGCACATTAGGGAGCTACGAGAGAAACCGTATTTAAAAGCCAAAAAATAAGAAAAGTATATTGCTGATGATGCAAAAATTCTTAGAAGGCCTCGAATTCTTTCATCTTTGTGTACTTTGTTCTTTGATGCATTCAATTATTTCTGTGTCACTTCGGGCTGTGTGTTTAATGTGTAATCCCTGAACTCAATTCAAGTGTCGCTCATGCATACATGATTCATTGGAGATAGTTCCAGGGCACTTCATTATGGCACAGTTCTTGTCCACTCAAAATTAAGTGTTTGTCATGTCTTATTTGCCTATTATGGAGCAATTTCCAAATTAGTTTTAATATTTGGCTGCTCTTGAAGACCCTTACGCTGATTTCAAGTTATTAACGTTTCGCCTTAGCTCAGCTGAAAAAGGGAAAATGTGGTTTTATGTATATTAAGTCATGTGGTTGAATTAATCAGCCATCATTCATTGTAGTACTGGGGCTGCTTTAACAACTGTTACATAACCAATGAAAGTATTAAACCAGAAAAGAATTTATCTTGACTATAAGTGGGCTTTAGTTTTTTATAAAAATCCCCAAATGTTCTATTATCACATTGTCCTCAACGCTGTTTTTCTTGTTTGGTGGTTTTTGTCACTAATAAAGGCCATTTAGAGTTGTATTTCCTGCTTTATACTTCAGATATAGTTTTGATGACATATATTCTGCTTTATTCTATGTTCAAGCATCTAACGATTTTTTTATTTCTCAGAGTAACACATTTCAATAGCCTAACTTATAAACATTACGCACTGTATAAGTGTACACAAGTCTATTGAGAGCCAAAAGAGTAAAAGTTTTAATGCTTTGGCAAATTATATAAATGAAGGACTTTGACTTTTTGGAATTTGAATTCAAGACTAACAAGTAGCCTCTGATTTGTTTTAAAAGATAGAATTTTTAAAATGAATATAATTCAGTCTGTTGAACACTAATTCAACGTTTTCCAAAAACTATTGTGTCTTAACACCCTTATTATTAATCTATCTGTCTCTCTTTTACCTCATTCTGTCCAGGCATAGTTCATTTAAACGTCACCTCCCCCGTCAGATGCAGGTAGGCAGTCTGGACCTGGGCGACGACTATGAGGTAGACGAGCGCCCAACCAGCATCGGTCGTATCAATCCCGAACTTTACAAGCAGATGACCACAAAGAACGAAGACTCCAGCAATGGCGAAAGTGGCAAAACCTGCGGGAAGATCAATTTTTCTCTCCGTTATGACTATGAGAATGAGATGTTACTTGTTAATATACTCAAGGCTTTCGATCTGCCGGCCAAGGATCTCTGTGGCAGCTCTGACCCTTATGTGAAGATCTACCTGCTGCCAGACAGGAAGCAGAAGTTCCAAACACGAGTTCATCGTAAAACCCTCAACCCCACGTTTGATGAGTCCTTCCAGTTTCCTGTTCCCTACGATGAGCTGCCTGTCAGGAAACTCCATCTGAGCGTGTTTGACTTCGACCGATTCTCAAGGCACGATATGATCGGGGAGGTCATACTGGACAATCTGTTTGAAGCGTCTGATCTCTCGAGGGAGACCTCCATCTGGAAAGACATTCAGTATGCTACCTCTGTAAGAATACCCTGCCCTTCTGTCTGTCTTTAATGTGCACTTGTGTTGTCATATTACTTCATGTGGATGGCATCTAACAATTTTAGGCTGTAAAAACGTTTCCCTGACGTTTCCATTAAGTAACAAAACCATTAAAACCATTATTATTTAGTAACGTTCAAAACGGCCATTTTTCTAGTTGTATTAACTCTAATGCTTGGTTTTAAGAACGTTATTCAAACATTTTTAATTCTCAAAACGTTCCACTGACAATTTTAAAATAATGTTTTGATATAAGATATATAACGTTAAAAAAATCAGAAAACTTTGAGAGAACATTGGCCATTATTCTAAGAATGTTCCCTGTTAGCTGGGTTTTATGGAAGGGTGTATAATGAGAAAATGAATGAAGATGTAAATCAGTATATGACAAAAGCACCTCACATGGTGCTTTAAGGGTGATAAACATTCTTAACATATAATTTAAGGTTGGTTGGTAAGATAAAGAAGGTTTCATTGAAACACCAGCAAGTACTCTAGATGTTGCACTGGTCAGACAGTTTGTGTTTCGTGCTGATAAGAAAATCCATAGAACTTTATTTTAAACAAGGCCATTAGCTCTGTTAATGCTTGCTAAGCTACACAAATCACTTGTTTAGCTGTTTAAATGCAGTCACAATATTTACTCTTTATACACCCAGCCGTAATTTTAGATTGTAGGAATGTTTCCCTGTTTAAGTAACAACAATTTTAAAAAAGGTGTTTTAAAAATACTTAAAAATTTGTTTTTAGACGTTTGCCAGTTTTTAGTTATTGCTTGCTTATAAGAACATTATTTAAACAATTCTGTAGCATTTTTTAAAAGTTCCTAAAAAATAGCGTTTTTGATATATATGATATATAATGTTATAAAAGTTCTAACGATCCTGCAAGAACATTTTTTGATAACCTTGAGGGAACTTTGAGAGAACTTTTAGACAACGTTAGCCAATGTTCTGGGAGAGAGTTCCCCGTTAGCTGGGCACCTGCAAGCCAGCAAACAGTAAGAACGCCAAATTAATGAGGGCTGAGGGACCTAGCCTCATTAACACGGAGATAAGCTGGTAATTGACACATGGGGTTGACTGACACAGGCAGGTTGTATGATGGTGAAAAAGTAATTGCCTTTTTCTATAATGGGCTCTAATAAGAGTTAATGCCAATCAAAGCACGCTTCAAGACCGCAATAATAAATGCTTAAACATCCAAAACAGGTCTTGAGGTCATCTGGAGTTAGTTGACAACTGTGCGTTTTCTAGATCTAAAGCTATCCTCAGAGGAGCAGTTCAATAAACCTGTGCTTATTGCTCTTGTGGCAAAAAGCCGGTTCCCATTTGAACAAAAGCACAAATTCTATTGCACTTGGCAGGCGATTTGAATCTGAAATTTAAGCCGCATCTTCTGAGAACTATCAACATTAGGTTGATGCCAGCGGCCAACAGAAGCGTTCCACAACCCATTTTCAGACACAGACGGACGTTTAAACTCATTTAAGCCACTAAATTGGACAAACAGATCCATTTGAGCTGTTTAGCGAATTATGAACATTATTTCAGACTGGACAATACAATTGATCTAGTCACATGACAAGCATAGTTACAGGAAATCAGTCTTATATTTGCGAGCTTTTCGATTGCTTGACTACAACTTTTTACATTTACATTTAGTCATTTAGCTGACACTTTTATCCAAAGCGACTTACAAATGAGGACTTATTATTTTTATAACCAATTACTATTTCGTAACCATATTTTTTACCATTATAATGCGACAGTGATATACGCAATAACACAATTAGTTCTGTATACATAAAGTTCACTTTATGGATCATAAAGTTTTTACAAATATTTTTTGTGACATGTTTACAGCTGTTTTACTGCTAAGTCTGGTATTGTGCCCATCCATCAATCCACTGTTAAAAGTCTCTTCTGTGTAGTACTGAAGCGCAACCTGCAAATAATTACCTTAGAGGGCTAGAGAGACATTAAGCCAGAAAGAGTGGAGTCATGGGATATGCCCATCAGACAGAGGCTTACTGCGCTCATTTAAAGTGATTCATATTTACTCCACACTTAATACTGTTGAGGGGATGAACTTTAGCGCCATGAGAACCTCTCCTTCCCTATGCATTGCATGTGTTTAATGTTTAGACAAAGTGGGCCTCCAAATCCTGCCTCAAATGCAAGAGGTCGCAAGTTTAAATCTTGGTCGTTGGACAACTTTTAAAAAATCTGACCAGTATTTCAGTACACTGTACAATTTTTTTAAAAAACAACTTAACTTAATATTTTAAATTCAGACTGGTGTAACTGGTGAAGATTTTTTTATCGTATAATTTATAGCAGCTTCACACCAGTCAAGATTAAAAATACTAAGTTGAAATGATTTGTGCAGCCAAATTGATTAAACTTAAAAAATTAAGGCAGCAGTTTTTTTTTACAATGTAACTGTGATGCATTTGGTTGCATTTCATGGTAGAAAACTTTTAATTTTTTATCAACTAATTGATAAGAGAAGCATTTAGAGTCAAATAACTTCAGATATCTTTCCCTATTGTCAACAAATGTGAAGAAAGAGCAAATAATCAAACATTTTAAGGAGGCTGAGATGAAAGACGTGAAGCCCCATAACTAAGGCCTAGCGATGCCTATGCTGTGTGCATTTGTTTTATCCAGTTAAAACATGTGGAAACAGACATGCTTGGATTAGCTGTTAGAAAATGATGCGCCACGTGCTGTAGTTTAGCCCTGGTGGAAAGGCTGAAATGTTTATCTGACGTCTAATTAACGGGTTGCTGGAGTAATGTCCAGGAGAGGAGCACGACTTAAAGAATCGTAACAGCTAATTGGTCACTGTAGCTATATCTGTCCAAACAGCACTCCCTTAGACCTCCATACTGAGTCATAGGCTTATTAAACCCAACCTTCACAGTACAAATGCCAAACCACATCCTCAAATACCAATGAATAACTTCTCTCAACACTAACTAGCCTTTGGCATATCTGTGAAACCGCAGCAAAATGACTGACATCCCGTTGACGCAGGACTTTTATTTCCCTCTATTTAGCCATTGTACACACAATGATTACTAATACTGATACTGTATTGACACTGTTGCTTCAGTGAAGGAAGCCAGCGTGAATCAGCATGAGTCATACAGATCAATGTCTGATTCATAGCTCAGCTTGCTGGAAACGACATTTCTAACGCCTTTGATGTGGCGTTCTCGCAGACAGGTTCACTCCGACACAGTCACTGATTTGGTAAATACATAATTGTACTTTTCAGCACATACAGCGTGCGCCGAATATCTGAGAGACCCAGTGAAAATGCACTTGCGAGCAGAACATTCGTATAATTAATCATTTGTCTTTCATTGCAAATTATATTTCATCCTAACATGTTCAAGTAAAAGTTGAAAATTAAAAGAGTAACATTTTAGAATGCCACAGTAATTAGAATATTCCTTGATGCTTTAATTAAAGCACTGGGGTATTATGGCCCACACAGAAGGCACCCCTTTCAGCACTAATAGCAACAACCAGCAGGCCTCCCATTCAAATAATGGCCAGGCTGAACCCTGCTTAGCTTTGTTTGGCAAACAGTAAAGAGCTGCAGGGCAACATACTTGCTTAGTGACATATACTGTAAATAATGCAGAATCTTTAATATGTCTCACTAATTTTCTGTCATAACTTCTATTTTATGGACAAAAAAATGCTAAACCTACAGATAATTATATCAGAAATCCCATATCTTTAGTGTAGTTTCAGACTTTTGGACCCAACACTACCGTTTAATACTTGCTTTTCGTTTAATACTGCATAGTCTGTATCGATTAATACTTACTATGTTAGTATGTTGTTTTAATTATGTAACAGGGAGCTATAGCATTGATAGCATTGGTCTTGATTTTAGTTTAGACAGTTACAACTGTACCCGTCACTAATACATTCCTGCTTCATTTCTGTGGTTTTAATTGTGTTTCCTCACTGATGCTTATGTGTTTAAAAGACGACCGTTATAACAGAGTGGGCCGATGTATTACGTTGCTACATTGATTTGTGTATTTGTGTGTGTGTCTGTCTAACAGGAGAGTGTGGATCTTGGGGAGATCATGTTCTCGCTCTGTTATCTGCCTACGGCAGGCAGACTAACACTCACAGTCATCAAGTGCAGGAACCTTAAGGCAATGGACATCACAGGATTCTCAGGTAGAGCGTCTGTCACTCAAAATTTTCCTGCCTTGGAGCGTCTAAACACAGATCTGATCTGAGATCTGAGGGTGGCAGTATAATTTAAAAGGTCATCAACGGTTTTATTTTTAATTAGGTCACCAGTGTAATTCTGTCACGGCGCAAAGTGCACAGATGGGGCAGTTAAACACTTTATTACTTTATTACTGGACGTTTTTACTGGATAATTGTGTTTTAAAGGCACGGCAGCACAAATAAAACGTTTAGTTCTGAAAAAAACGTACAGTACAAAAACGGTTACGATTGTTTTTGATGCAATAAGTAGACTTATGAAAATGAAAAGCAATCATTTAGTTCATGTACTCAATTTGAATTTACTGCTTCTGTAAAACTTTTCTTTACTGTTTTCTTATATCGTTAATCTCAAATCCTGAATGTTCTAATCAGTGTTAAGTGTTACAAATTTCTATGTATGAATTTAATTCAAGTGTAATTTCCCAGGGTATCGACAACATCGCCGCAAGTGTTGGCCAAGAAACTATAAAGTAGCGTTTCGATTGTGATGCAGGAAACAATTTAAAGCTCCAATAGCAAAATATCTCACACTGTCATGGTTTTACCTTATAATGATATTTCATAGACCAGACATTTTTACTTTTATCTGCTCAGTAAATGTTTTTTCACTTGCTGTGAAATTGAATTTGCATGCGCTGGATAATGTCTATTAAGAATTGCCTCAAGCAAATTTGGTGTCAGAACAAGTACTTCTCATGTGATTTGTTCTGCCAGAGCTGGAAGTGGTTTATGACTTAGTACTGCACAGGCATAATAGATCAGATCAGACAAATCGTTTAATGATGGAGAAGGAACCGGTATGCAGCCCTGATATAAGAATCAACTCTCAAATCATTTTATTTAAACACTGAATCTCAATGGCTTTTTATTCACACCAAATATTAATTTGGATCAATGACAATATTTCAGATTATCTCCTTTAGTCCCTTATTAAAACTATTGTTAGAGGATTAAATCATTTACTTTTAATATTAGCGAATAGAATAGTTTAGTATATACCCAGAAGTTTAATATTAGTGAATAGAAATGAGATTAAAAATTAAAAAGACAACAAAAGATTTAATCTGCAAATGTGAAATGAATTAAAGGTGTATGAGGTGAATTGACACCAGTTTTCTCACTGAACAGATCCCTATGTGAAAGTGTCCCTCATTTGTGATGGGCGGCGTCTTAAAAAGAAGAAGACTACAACAAAGAAAAATACCCTGAATCCCACATATAACGAGGCCATTATCTTCGACATCCCTCCAGAGAGTATGGACCAAGTCAGCCTGCACATCTCTGTCATGGATTATGATCTGTATGTATCACAGACAGCTCCCTCTGATTTAGTTTAAATGTATTAAAGTTAATGCTTGTGAAATGTAAAATATAACATACTTATATTTATCTCAATGCATTCAACATCACGCATAAAGATTCAAATGACTCGAAAACATGAGATGCATTAAATGAACTGTACCAAATATATTACCAAATGTACCAAATATATTAGAATACATTAGAATCATACAGGTTTGGTACAACATAAGTGCGAGTTACCAGTGATGCTAAAGAATTAGTTACATGTTGTACCAAACCTGTATGATTCTCCTTCTTCCAGAGACTACAAATGAAGATCTTGGGCAGGATTTTTACAGTGCTTTCTTGCAAAGTGAATGTGAGCCAGGGCTATAAAGCACCCAAATGACAAAAAGTGCACCATAAGTAGTCTATGCAACTTTCCTATAGTCTATAGTCTTCTATATATTCTATAGTCTTAAAATACCTTCATCCGAAGAACAAACTGAAATTGAAGACAAACTGATTTGCTTTGCAAGAAAGAAAATCACTTTTATGGTCAGTTTTTTTGTTTGTTTGTTTTGGGGGTTTGATGATTGGCTGTGATTGTATAAAACAGAGCATCTGTTGCGTTCCACCGGAGAATGGAAATAACATGGGTTTGGAAATACATCAGGGTGAGTGTAAATGTTGATTTTGGAGCGAACTGTTTCTTTAAGTAAAGAAAGGAAAAGGTCAAGGGTCAGGAGTATGGACTGCTCACCTCTCTACAGACTCTTCTGGGAGAAGAACCAGGAGCTTGTATTTTATTCAGCATTCTCTGTTCCAAGTAGTCTGTTTGTGAATCAATCTGGAGTAGAGAACAAACACAGCTTTAGATCACAAGCATTGAGCTGCTGTTTCACGACTCTCTTTTGTGGGGTCATATGAAGGACTCGTCTAAAGTTCATTGCCATTGAACTAAATGTATGTTGATGTGTTTTCACTATGGCACTATAACTATAAATGACAAACATTTGCACATCTATATTCCTAGACCGGCATGGAACACAATATAATGCACCAACTCAATGAGAAGAGATGATTGGTTCATGTTGTCTTTTTCATCAGAGGCCATTATTGAAAGAAATATGTACAAATGAGCAGTGTGGTTGCTCTGGCAGGCAGACGCCTAATTTCCATTAAAAAAGCATGTGAATAGGAATGATGGAGTGGCAAATTGTAATGGGGGTACTGATGGTTATATATAACTTTAATGTAAATAACTTATGCATATATATATATATATATATATATATATATATATATATTCAG